>VXBZ01008389.1:421313-449460 GCA_013399135.1 Heliornis fulica | reverse complement strand
CTTTTTGGGAACGGGAAGCGGGGAAAGAGTGGTGATGGGTCCAGTGTGGGACAAACTTCAGCCTCAGCTTTCTCAACTCGACCTCACCTGACAATGAAATCACGGTCAAGAGCCGAAAGCTGCAGAACCAGCCGGAACTGAAAGGGACGGGACCGTTTGGGAAGAAAAATGACAGGTTCTGAAAATGAATAAATTAAATAGAACAGATCTAAATGTGCATTTAGGCGACCTGGGCTTTAAAAAAAAAATAATTCTTCCGGATGAGTGCCTCAAGGAAGGGCATCTTAACACAGAGAGATAGATATACGCACATTCTATATATATATGCATACATGTATGTGCACACAGGGAATGGGAAGCGACCTCGACCCCTTCGGAAGCAGACACTTATCTACACGATTACTACTTTTTGCACTGACTGCTCTCAGTGAGACCTCTCGGGAGAGGTGAGGTTGGATTCCGTTTGATGTATTTCGCGTTTTACTCAATTCTTAGCAAATGACTGCACCCGGACAAAAAAATTGTGTGCACTCGAATTTAGGTGGTCTTTCAAAAATAAGTCTATCCAGCTTTAAATTTTGTAAAGACTATTAAAAAACTTTTCCACATAATCTTTGGAAAGGGGAAAACAAAAAAGAAAAGAAAAGCAAACCTCAAACATACTCTGAAGTTTTTCCTCGGCTGGGATTCCTGCCGTCTTTATTTTATTTCCTTCTCCCTCTTTCTGATCTTAATTGCACTTTGGTTCTCAGGAGAGAGGACTCCCCACTTCCATAGCCTTTTCACCGAGAGCTGCAGTGCATGACAGTTTACAGCCAAAAAACTTCCTCCAGCCCAACAGCTATAAAGATTCCCGATTTATAGCAATACTTTCGCACGGCGCGAGTTGTAGCCTCCAGCTGTTACCTCGGGTTCATAAGACCCGTCCATCACTCCCTACCTTATTTCCCCGGGACAGCGCGCATCCCCAGACACCTTCCCAACGGGAATTAGCCCTGGGCTATCAGCTGAACCGTGTGCAGCTTTAATCGCCTGGGGATGCCGTGCGAAAATGAGAGTGTCCTTAGGTATTGGAGGTATTTGTTTAACTATCTTTCAACTTGCAGTTCGGACTCACACACACAGGCAATTGACAGCGCCCTTNCCCCCCCACCCCGCGTCGAAAACTGGCCGGCACCCTCCGTACCCCAGGATGAAACCCGCCTTTCAAAGGTCAAAACATAACCCCACCTCTGAAGAACAAGCACCTACTTTCCCATGAGCTGATTCTTGGTTGTTTTGTTTTGGTTTTTTCCTGTGTGTTTATTGGTTAGGGTTTTTCTCATCTGTTTCTCCCTCTTCAGAAAAATAAATGCATTTAATAGGAGATATATGTAAGGAGATGTATATCTCTAGCTCTACTTGTCAGTTGCTTTTTCTTGGACGCTGGGGAAATGTCCTACTGATACTACTGTTGAGACATTGATTGAGGATATAAATGCCATTTTCAAAAGAAGCTGCTCCATTTTATTTTAATCTGGAGTATCTTTTTCCATGTATAAAAGACTTAAGAAAAAACCTAAAGATTGTTCTGGGTGAGCTCTATATAAGAACTCATCTGTTTGTAACCTGAACTTATGAACATATACCTACAGAGGAAATGATAACATGTGAAAATATACAGTGCTTTTACCCATTTTAAGCTCACACATTGTGAGCATTGTGCCTCTGGAGTAATGATGTTTCGGGTTTTCCACTTACAGCATTTAAGCAATAGGACTGATTTTATACATACATGTTTTGGAAAATGTTTGCTGTTCAAGTAGTCTGAAGGAAGCACAACACATTTTCTTTTGACTTGTTTTGCTTTCCCCCTTTAGCATTCGGGAAGGCAGGGCAAAGGCAGAATGCCATCTTGCATTTTTTGAAGGTGGCAAAACTCCCGTTGACTTAGTCAGATCTTTGAGTACTGCTAAGTACCCTTTCCATCTCAAATGCTCAGATCCTGAGGTTCCCCTCATGAAAGTCAATGATCAAACTTCCAATGACTTCAGCGCCTGCTACACTAGACAGCACCAACCGGGGAAAAACAACAACATAAACTGAAGCTCTCATGAAAGTCCTTAAGGGAGAATCTGTCTCAAAGGTAGGTGAAATCAGCAAACTTGAGAACAGAGTAGTTTTGATTCAAACAGAAAATTTTGTGCTAGAATATCCTTTTTGATATCTTAATGATATTGCTTAGAAGATTAGAGCTATTTAAACCAGGTTGTCATGAGTGAGCCAGTGGGAACTAGTAGACGACAGAAAGAAGAGCCATTGGCCGCTGCTAACAGGCCATTTCTTTTAAAACTGCCAAGGAACAGTCACAGTGGGCCACTGGGGCTGCTAAGAGTAGTAGCAGTGGAATAATACTCTTTACTGCTTTATCCTGGACTAGTGGATAATATTTTTTTAAAAAGCAACCAAACAAACCCCAACAACAAAACAACACATTCCTCACACCGAGGAGGCATCCCCTTCAAATAGGGACCATAGGAGTCGATGACAGAAAGCACTTCTCTCATCATAAACATCCCCAGGAGTCCTGTAGAGACACCCTGCCATAAACAGCACCTTTTCTTATACTTCAACCCACACAGTTCTCCAAGGATGATAATGTAAATGTGACTTTTCTTGCTGAGATATGTCAGGGTAAGTTAAGAAAATGTGCATGTTTGAAATACAGAAGTCCTCAGATTTTCTGACATCATCACTACTAACAAAGTTGAGTAAAAGTTTGCAGTGCTAAGAATCCAACAGGCTATCTTCATTTTGCAGTGTTCTTTTAGTGTCAGTAAAAAATTAAGTCAGCTCAGAATCCATACTTTCTCCTCTTCCTCGCCTTTGAACACTTTGTGGAGATTGCTGTAAGGTTTAAGACAAACTGGGTGCTTCACAGCTACATATTATTGTCACCTCTAGGAAAAAAACAAACAACCTAACATACAGCTCCTAGTTCGTAACTTCAGAAATTAGAAAAAAAATATCCATCACTTTCTTTTCCATTGTTTTTTTTTTCTCAACCTTTACTGATTTTAGACTTCTCTTCCTCCTCCACTCTATTTACCTTCTACTCACAGGAAAAGTAAATATAGAGTAGTTTTGAGTACTATTTTATGTTTTCTAAATAAGGGTAACATTTTTAGTATTCACCTGGCGACTTGTACTAAATGTAGATTATTTGATTGTTTGGAAATAGCAATTGCCTTGGATGCAGCTTCCAAGATGACAGCCTCTCTGAGCACTCCACCACCAAGATTATTCCTTGCTTTCTTCAAATAAAAGCACTTGGGAAGCTTTGGTAGTGAGGGTCTACTGAAAACCAATCCCCTGCCTCTCATCAGCAGGGAAACTATCTGATAGAGAACTGTCTCTTCACCTTGTCTGAGTTAATCTCCACTAACTGACAGAAACAGTTTTGCATAACTGATGCTGATTTTCATTACCTTGATGCAGTTGGCTCATAGGAAAGAGATGGAGCTTACCTCAAACTCAACATTGTTTGAACTCACAGGTAGCAGCATACTTGTACATTAGCTGAGACACCTTTTAGCTTCCCCCACCTGCCACGGCCTCCTTTCTTACATTGCAATGAACCCAACTGACTTCTTTCAAAGTTGTATGTCACTTACCTCCACCCTATGTACCCAACCCTTCATCTTCCCCAACAAGGACTTCTCCACATCTGACACAAGTATTTTCAAGTTATTACTTTTAATAAAGTGAAAAAATTCCTGAACTGATCATGTCATCATTGTATTTTCCTGTAAATCTTTTTTTATGTTACGGACACAGCATGTGTGTTGTGCACCATCCTGTACAGGTCAGCTCAGAGGAAAAGATGTGGTTAGAAGGACCACACAGATCAGAAGAGGGCTGTGTTGCCAATAACTTTTAAACTGGACAACGAATAAATAAGCAAGGCATCACTCACTGCAAAGTGGGAATTGCAGAGAAAAGAAACTACTGACACAACATCTCTTCAGAGAAGCTCCAGTTGGTCATCTCAGGGAGGCAGTGAGAAAACGAATGCTGGCTTCTTCCTGTCATACAGGACTCAGACCTGGAGAACAGCTCCTGGAATGTACAGACATGACTGTGGTCCTCTGTGTCATGAAAAATGTTTCATAAACTTCAGCCTTTCCATCTTAAATGTACCCATTAAGCTCTGACAAGCACAAATGCTTCCTACAGTTTTCCATTTTGAATTAAGCAAAGGTTAATTAGGTCTCAGACACTTTTTTCTACCTTCTTATGACACCTAACAAGTTTGGCTGTGGGGAGATGGCTATGTGCAGACATTGGTTCATTTTGCATGTCCAATTTGTTGGTTGTTTTTTAAAAAATACATAGTAAAAAGGGACTATTTAAGCCTTACCTTTTCATCTAGCAGTCCACGCTGTCACTACAACATGCAGTTAAAGCAGAAATGATGAATGAGCAGCAAAGGATGAATGAGTGGGGACCACATTGTGTAACAGCCACAAAAATTTCTTTCCTTTGCTGTGTCTAATCATCTCATAAGAAGTTGTACATTCCCTGTGTAAATAAGATAACTGAAGTAGGGGAGTAATTTATTTTAAAGTTAATGATAGAACAACATGCCAATTCACCCAGATCTCTCAAAACAAGAATACGAATTCAGGGATACTCACCTTTATTACCACCAGGAATTTAGGTGTACAAAACCTTCCCATGATGACATCCTTATCCTCTCTTCAGCAAGCACAAACTTAGAATTTGTGACAGCTGCCTAGTCACCGTTGTGCTACACACTTGCACCAAGATAAAGCCTAGCCTGCTCACATCAGTATTCTCACTGTAGACAACATTGAACCTTCCAGCCTTGTCCTGACCTTTTCTTGACAAATCTGTGTGCCTAACTCCCGTGTGGGAACAGAAAGGCTGCCAACTGCGCTCATTTAACTAACACAGGTTGCTTTCAATCACAGACTTCCCCCTTGTATCCTTGTTAATGCAATACATTAAATAGTCTTGCGGGAACATTGTCTTGTTTTTTAAACAAGCTGTTAATCTTCAGTTGAATTAGAACAAATCTCAACCATGTCACCTTTACTGCTGTTCTGTTTTAGCAAAAAGCCCACAAATACCACTAATTGAAGCCTTCTCCAATTCTGTCCCTTAGATAGCTTATCATTCATGTTTAACACTCGCTTTGCAAAAATTTTCTTTAGGAAACCAGAGGGAAATTTTTCAGTGTTGTCCAAGTATGTGATTTAAGGTGCATTTCACTTTCAGCATCTTGTGGCAGATGCCATGTATCCCCAGGAATTAATTCACTTCTGATTCTGTCTGTCCAGATGTTTAGGGCCGACCTGAGCAGTAGAAAAACATCTCTGTTTTACCTTCAAGGAATCTTTCTTTAGGAAAAAAAAACCCAAACCAAAACAAAACAAACTTCACTTCAAGCCACAGCACATTGACAGCTTTGATAAAAATAGAAATTGTTTCAAGACTTCCTCTTCAGCAGATGTCTTGTCTCACACATTAAGTTGTATACACTTAGAGTAAATATATTTCTATTCAACTTGCAACTGTTGTGATGCACTGGAAAGTTTTCTCCCCATTTAATATCTAGAAATACAAGATTACAGTGTGAAAAACTGAAACAATATGAAGTTAATGTCAGGTATACATTTCTGATGAAGAGATTAGAAAATCCACAAATACATTTGATTAATGATGAAAAAGGATCAGCTGGATTCATTAATTTCTATCTAGGAAAAAATTATCTTGAAGGCATAGGAAGTTATCCAGAAGTAATCTATGAAATAATAAAACTGAATCAAGCTAATTCCTCCAAAATTCTTACAATTTTTCTTCTCGAAGCAACAACTGGAAGCTGAAAACTATTATTTGTAAGACTGGGTAATGACTTGTGCCCCTGTTTTGGGTTTGGGTTTTTTTTTAGGGGGAGGAGGGGAGGGGAGCAGTTGTTTGGTTTTTTTTCCCAAGATTTTCACCCTAAATAACAGTGAAGAAGGGGTGTGACATGATAGAGTGAACACATTACAAGTCTTAGAGAAAAAAGGGGATTGAAATTAACTCAGTGCCCACAATTTACTCTTTGGTCCTGACTTCTTTAAAAATGCTTGTGTTGTCACAAGGAGATTTTGGCAAAGCATTTCTTTTGGGAAGGGGGAGGAGAAGCAAAACAGTGGGAGTAACCTAAAAATCTCCACCTTTTGGCTGTCTCAAGTAGTTGTCTGCCTGGAAGCTCAATATGATGCAATTAATGAATAGCAGTCCTCCACCTTCACTGCTTCCTTCCCTTTCGTGAGACAGATGTGCTGACAGCATGGCACCTTATTTAAAGGAACTTGGTTTTATGGAAGCTGATTTCTCAGCAAGGCATGAGTGGCCACAAGCTTTTGGCTGCCCCTTGTATTTGAAAGCAATATCACTGGATGTCATGCCAAATAGCCAGATATGGTATCAGACGGAGATGAAAACCATTTTTCTGCAAGGTCCAGCAAAGGCCTCCTTTTATCCATATCCCTTTCAACTATCCATGCATACTAAAATGTCTTTTGCTTGTCTTGAAAAACAGTCTTATAGGCAAATGTATTCCACTTGCAAGATGCTTTTTTTTTCCTCTCATATGCTGCACACATTTTACTCTGCTTAGCTTTTCGTCTGCTATGATTCATCCTATTCCTCCTAGATATATCTTTATTTCCAATTTCAAACCTTTTTTCTCCTTCTGTGCTTGTACATCTTACAAGACATAGAACACCACCCTCTCTTTCCTCTACTTCCAAATTCCAGAAGCAAACCAACTCAAAACTCAGCGTATTTGAGTGCATAAAGTTAAACACAAAAGTTACCAGTTAACCAGTGCTGCTGAATATCCACATTTCCTACCAAAGTCAAGAGTTTGAAAATGTGGGTGGTTCAGCCCTTGCAGCCTCCATTGCCTACCTGCCCCTAGACACAAAGAGCTATGTGTGTTCTCAGCTTTACTGACCCAACTAACTGTATCAGGCTTAAACACACTAAAGAAAACAATTGCAAAGATTTGAGTTACTTAAATGGATTCACATGCCTAAACTTAGCCACAGAAGTTTGATACACTGGGTTTTGGTTACTACAAGTTCTGAAGACACTTGTTAATTATATATAAAAAATCAGTAAAGTTCATGCAATATAACAGTTTTTATCTCTACATATAGTTTCAATTTAACACCAAGAGACATTAGACAGCTTACTTCTAATCACAATGTACAAATGAACCATCAAATTCCTTCTAGGTTGCAATACAAAATAAAGGGAAAGCCGAGAGAGTTTGATTATACTCTACCTATTTCATTTGCAAACATAAGCACCCAATCTATTCTAATCTTCGTTTTTAAGATACATTTAATTATTAAATTATTAAGAGAAAGGAGAAGTGCTACACTAAAATGTTTTAGAAAATGCATTTCTGTAAGCAGGCAGAGAACTTCTTTGGAGCAAAAGCAGAAAAATGCAGGTTCTGCTTTCTTAGTGGGTAATGCAATGCTTTGTTTTTCAAATTGAACCACTGAACAAGACGAATTTTTTATACTCCCTCCAACACTCCCATTAATTTAATGTCCTACTGGGAGTCAGAAGCATGCTAAACTTTCGAATTAAATTCAGCCTTCGTGGTTGTGGACTTCTACACAACCTTCACTGCTCCGGTGAAGACTCCCTCCAGAAGCTGTCATCTTTATCCTGTATGTGAAACACAGCAGCAAAGTCAAATTGCCACCCAGTACTAAAGTTTATGCAATTTAATTGATCACAAAGACTTTAGAACAGCTTGTTTGCTAATATTGCCAATATTCTCACTCAAAGAAAGATCAGAAGAAAATAGTAATCCCCAGAATATTTTAAGTATTTGTGCAGAGAATGTTTTCTTTGCCCTGTATGAATTTGGGTTAAGCTTTGATCATTAGCTGAAACAAGATGTATATTTTTGAAATATTTTTCAAAGACAAAATGTTCTAAAACTTATCTTAGAGTTAACAAATTAATATGAATTTCTACATAATCTGTTATTCATAGAGGATACACCTTGTCTTGAATTATTACTGAACAAAATGAAGTTTCAACGGCTCTAGACCAACTAATATATATCTTTTGATCAGAAATACTGAATAGGAACAGTAAAGGGTAGGAGGCTGTTTTCAATGGCTATATTTGAGATGCTTCAGTTGAGAACTTCTGACACTGAATCCCCTGTATTTAAATTATTTTTACTTAAATGTTTTGCTACTAAACTTCAAAGTAGAAATCCTGAAATGGATGCAATAGCACTACATTCTCTTTGACTTGCAGTTGAAGAGCTTTGAGTATAGCACCAGAGGAATCCCTTCTGTTGCTGAAAGTCATGGTGAGAATCTCCTTGAAGAGGTAAAACCCATGGAAACCTCAGGAGGGGAAAGACAATTCCCCATTTCATATCTGTTTTGAAATCACCTTCATTCTACATAAATTAACAACACTGGGAGAATTTACAACAGGTTACTGGAAGCTGAACTTTCCACAGAGAACTCTCTGAATGTCTTGTATAAAAAGGAGGTTGGCAGAAATATGCTGTTGCAGAAAGGGATAGCAATACACTTTACAATACTCCAATCATACTGAGAATCACGGACTGGTGTTGGTTGGAAGGGACTTTAAAGACTATGTAGCTCCAACCCCCTGCCATGGGCAGGGACACCCTCCACTAGCCCAGGTTGCCCAAAGCCCCATCCAGCCTGGTCTTGAACACTGCCAGGGAGGGGGCAGCCACAGCTTCTCTGGGCAACCTGTGCCAGGGCCTCAGTGCCCTCACAAGGAAGAGCTTCTTCCTAATGTCTAATCTAAACATTGCCTCCTTCAGTTTAAGGCCATTACCCCTTGTTCTGTCACTTCATGCCCTTGTAAGCAGCCCCTCTTCAGCTTTCCTGTAGCCCCCTTTAAGTACTGAATTTCAGGTGTACACCACCATCACTCGCAGCGGACTTCCAGTTGAAATGTGGAGACTGAAACAATTTCCATCACCATTCACAGGTAGCCAGCCAGCTAAATGACTACAGATCAGAGTGAGACGGGGCCTTTTCCTTCTCATAGTTCCACAGCCTGGCTTTGTGCATATACTCTGTTAATGTAAGGAAAGAAACACACAAATATGTGTGCTCTGTTCTTCTGCTTAGACGTCATTTTCACGGAAGAAAGAGGCTGTATTTTGCACCCAGCCAAGGAAGCCAAGAAAAATCTTAAGTCATGATAGTTGGTATTTTTCAGACTTGAATTACAGACTTTCCAAAATTTTCCTTATGACCACAAATTGATAAATATACCATGATTATTTTTCTTTTCTAAATCACATTAGCTAATAGGTAAGTGCTTCTCCTCCTTGAAAATTCAATGTGAATTACTGCAGTACCCATTATTTCCTACTCATTTCCACAGGAGCGTAACAGAGGTGAATGTGACCAACCTAGACACATCAACATTCTGTGTCCTGGTTCCTATTGCAGCATTACATTTCTTCCTCTCTATCCTCAGCTTATAATCATTGGCTTATAGTGACAAACACTTATTTTCCTAGGTTTCAGAAAAGTTTTAAATCTCTTACCTTATTTTTTTTGCTTGCTGAGTCTTGTGAGTTGGGTAATTTTGTTTTCCGTGACACCTGGGACACAGTAAAATTTGAACTACAAAGTTTGCTGCCTGGCAGGGCTCCTTGAGGACAAGGATGACAATATGCAGAAGAGGAATATATGAGCTTCCATGGGTTCAGAAATTAGTCTTATATTTGTAAGGACAGTAGGGTTTTGGCTTCAATAACGTTATTAACTAAATACAAGAATTACTACCCTAATAGAAGTAGCAACAAGATTTGGAAACCCTTCTGCACAAAGCCAAATCATATATACACCAGATAAGTATTACGTGTACTACAAGAAAAAATAATTATTAAAATTGTATGTGCATACATCTAATGATATCTCACATACAGTGAGATATAACTCATTAGTTAACACAGTTTCTCTGGTTTATGCTAGTTTCAGTTCAGTAAATCAAACTGTCCTTTTGCAAGTAGACTGGTAGTAATTACTTACTCGGAGTTTCCAGTCCTTAAGCATGGAAGCACACAGAAGTATCATCTGACAAAATACATTAAATATCAAGATGTTCAGCACCTAAAAAGTGTAACATGGTATCATGAGTGGGTGATGCTATAAGTCCTCTCAGGGGAAGCTTCTCAACTTGTGGTCATGAGTACAACTGGACTGTTGTTATACTTGCCTTTTTAGGGTAAATTATTGAAAAATGAGAAAAAGCTGGATATTCCCTCAAATTTTAGCTATCGGAGTGCATTTTTGCCCTTTGTTTTAAATGCTCCTTTTTAGAAACTCTAACAACAGGCATTAGTAAAGTCCCCCAAGCCTCCAGAAGCTCTCTAGGAAACAGTTGCATCTAGCAATGATCTAAATTGTATATATATATATATATGCATAAAAATTCAGAAGGAATGGGATGACAGGTGAACTCTTTGCTTGATGACTGCAGTAAGGATCCTTCCTGGTCAGCATCTCTGTGTTAGAAAATTAATATATAAAACAGTCTCACAGAATTTCTAGTAAGTTATTTAAACATGTCAGAGGAAGGATGCAAAGATTCAAATACCCAAGGCTTGAAGATTGCACTGGCAATGACAAAGCAGGGAGCAATCTGAGAGAAGGTAGATACAGCCTGTGGGAGACATAAGAATTACAATATTTCAAAAATAATCCCAAATTACATGCAGCTTGTTTTCTTTGTGGTGCTTAACAGAGTCTGGAAATTCCAATGTTGGCAATTTCCAGTTGTTTTGTTTTAGAACATATCTTGAAACAAGGAATTGAGTTTGACACTTACTGATGATATACCAGCAATAAGTTGTCAGAAACATCTTAATCTTTTGGACGAGATTGATCCTTGTGGTATCTTTTTTGGCCTTTATACTACCTGACTACACCTTACATCTTAAAGTACCTTTAATTATGTGCAGATAATAAAAATATATTTGTATTTGACTTTATTTAACCTACCACTGAAAACACCAACAAAAATCTTTCTACATTCGAGCAATTGCTGAGGAAGAAATCAGCCTAACAATGACTTAAAAGAAAAAAAAATAACACCTTTTTGCTTTGGGAAGTTTTCCTGGAAGCCCTTAGCTCTCCCCCAAGTTCCCCATTATGGATTTCTGTTTTAGTAGACTAAAAACTAGACTTGGGGCAGCCTAGATCTGAGGAAGATGGTTCCAGTACCTCCTACGAAAAAAGCTTCTCGTCAGTTTACTTTTTCTTCTATGCAGGAAAGAAGGCCCTTTGGGGAGCATTCCAAACCACAGTTCAACCAGAGTGAGTGATTTTAGGTTGCCTCTATAATAAAAACTTTTAAGCTCCTATTGCAGCCTAATGGAGCTGCTGGTGTGCATTCACACAGCCTACTGAAATGCCCTCCTCATTAAACAGGCTATTTAGGAACCCAAAGTCTCTGTAGACTTTCCAAAAAACTTACATACAATGTCAGGGTCAAAATATAGCTCCTGGATGGCTTCAGGGAGGCAGAGTAACTGGTGAGCACTAGGATTTGTTTAATATTGCAAGGGCAGGGTAATCAGAAGATGAAGATCTGTTTTCTTGCCAATGCAAGGTCTCCTCCTGTTACACTGGTGTACTGTAAATTGCCAGGGAATTGCAGTCAAGGATGACAGCGTTTTGTCACAGTTGTGATTAAAAGGCTGAATCCTCAGGGCCCCTTTAAATTGCCTCTCCTGTTGTCCTATTTCAAGTAGAATTTCATTGTTTTCAATGTGTGGGTGGAGGAGTCAGGTGGAAACACTAGCAAATTTCTCTTCTGTCCCAGAGGGGTATGCAAACAAACAGAACTAGTGAACTTCTCCAGAAATTATTTTACTGCCTATTAGTGTCTGCTAGTTTTCATAGGTTCATCAGGACACATAAGAATTCTTCCATAAAGTAATTTATGTGCTGTGCTGCAGAGCAACACTTGACTCTTTGATCTTAGACATTAGGAATAGTGAATCTGTGGGCACCTTCAGCTTCTTTGGCATTGCCGTGCAACGCAAGCAGACTCCTGGGCTGGTCTGACTGCTGCTTGTTCCATTTACTTGGTGGTAACTAACACATTGTGATGATTATCTCAAGGATAAACTAGAAGCACCCAGGATTTTAAGAACTAATAGTAGAACTCGATTAAAAAACAAGGGTGCTTCATTCACAATCATACCTTTTCAGGTGAACAGATGAGACACGTACCACTTTCTAAACATTTTCTTCTTGATTGTTTAAAGTTGTTTTGGCAGGTATTCTCGTAATATGACAATGATGAGTCTTTTAATAGCTTTAATGAAAAATTTGGGATGTGCTCTTCCAAAGCTGAGAATATGCTAGCTGTCTTTAAAAAGATTCTACTTCTTTTACCCAGACCACTGCCACAGGTTAGTAGGACACCCCTCAGGCCTTCACGTGCCCTAGAACAGAAAGCTAGTTCCTTGCTAAATGTCCTTACATGGATTTGAAAATATCCTCATTAATTCTAAATGTAAAAGCTTTCCAAAAACCTTATGAAGAAACTTCGGTCCAAACTGTTTAGCTGAATTTATCTTCGTTTTCCTTCACTTGTATAAATGTGTTTCTAAAAAATGTTGTTAAATGACCTGCGAAGGAAAGGCCTTAATTCTGTACAAAATGTTTAATTAGCAACCTGTCATAACTGCATGCAAGTTGCACACAGTCTTTCTTGGTACTTGCAGATCTCCTTCTGAAGGAAAATAGGGCTGTGTGCTGTATCTTCTTGAGGCACGTGATGATTCCTTCTTTGCTATCTTGTCTGCTGTTAACAGGACTTCAACTGCTCCAGGTTCCCCCTCTGAGAAAAAGAAAAAGAAAAAGAAAAAGAAAAAGAAAAAGAAAAAGAAAAAGAAAAAGAAAAAGAAAAAGAAAAAGAAAAAGAAAAAGAAAAAGAAAAAGAAAAAGAAAAAGAAAAAAAGAAAAAGAGCGAACTGGGCTCCTGCTGTCCATCTCCAGAGTGCTGTGGGAACAAAGAGCCAGAAGTGCTGGGAGGGAGGATGGAAAAACCAGTGGGAACGGGCAGGAGATGGGCAAAACGGTGGGGGAAGGGGCCAAAGGACGCTGAGGGGAATGGGAGCAGAAAGGAGCCAGACCTGGTAAACTGAGGAGTAGCCGGCTAGGAGAAACTTCTTTGTTTGGAGAACAAAGGGGAAGGAGAGATGATGGAAGAAGCGTAGCTCTGGGTTAGAAGAAATTCTTTATTCCTATCCACTCTCAGTTTGCACCCACGAAGAGGAAAATGTAAACACACGGGGGAACTGATTAGCATGTGCAAAGAAACATGCTGCTTTTGCTCTGGTTGTGACAATTAGCTATCTTTTCTCTTCTTCTTTTCTTTTTTTCATCTCTCTTTTCTTTTAACACTTGGTTCACTCCGGACAAAAAACCCAATTAGATTTGAAAATGTAAATCTGAAAATCTAATACTCTAAACCTGTAGCAAGGCTACAGGTTTTGGCTTCACTGATCTTGACACACTGACCTAAATGTATGTATTTTTAGCAGCTCAGAAGTACCAGTTTCCCTTAGACAGGGCTGACTGCTGAAAAGAAAACTAACCTGAGCTGCAGCGATTTGAATTTTCTCTAAATCTAAAACTTACATTTCTGATGTATCCTGCCCCAATTCTCCAGGGGTACAGGAGATTTATTTTGAAGAAGTTGGCATTAATGTCAAAGCTTTTGTACTGTTTCTATATGTAACCACTTTGTTTTAAGTTTAAAAACTCCTGGTGGAAACCACTTATTTGTGGGAAGCAGAAATGACAAGTCTTCATGGGAAATTAACGTTTATGCCTCAGTTATCAAGCAGACCATCTAAAAATAATAAAAAAAAAAAACAAAACAGAGCAATACTTAGCTTTTCTAAGTAAAGTAATATTGACTCTTTTCTGTAGGACTGAATGTTTTCCTCCTAGCAATATTGCAGCAGAGTAGTCAGCATTTCAATGCAATCTGCACTACAATGCCCTATGTTAATGCAGGCAGATACTTCAAAAACAGCAACATGTTAATGGTCCCTCCCATATAACTCTTGGGCCTAACAATTAGTAGCCACTTTTATTAGCAGTGAAGTGCAGAAATATACCATATAAAAAAAAAATCTTACAACCTTTGTTCTGGATTTTAGGTGACTTCGACAAAACGTGTCTTTCCTAATATATTTTCTAAGTTTGCAGGTCTGTTGTAAATGGCATTTTTATCCCCTGGCTTCTTGCTTGGATTACAAGGCAAAGAAACAGGATACCTTCTTTTGCTAAAACTGTTGGTTTCTTTTAAAATATATATTTTAAGATGTGAGTAAAGGCAATTTGTTTTTCCAGTTCTTTATCTGATGTACTTGGAACTCTGGAATTGATAGTTGGAAATGAAGCTATTTATGCTGCTGTGAACGGGGTTAAACTCTAAAATTTACAGTTATAAAACTGGATTAAACATAAATTTATTGATCACCCCGAAAAAAAAATCCCAAAGGAGAGCACTATCAGCTTCAGGAAGACTCTTCCTGTGAATGTGAATTGCTTATCAGAATAGCCTTGCTCTTGCAGAGCAAGGTGGCTGGTCCTGTTTTTGTTGTGTTTTTTTTTTTAAAGTGCCATCACTGGCTTCACTAACTCACACATTCACCATTCGAGTCGCTTCTGGTTTAAGACCCGTTGGTTGTGTTCTGTGCGTGAGACACAAACCCAGCAGCCATTTTTGTCATTAAGAAATTAATTCTCTCAATTCCTTTTTCTGCAACAAGGTTGACCCTGCCTGGGCATGTGTATCCCTGGCTCTGCTGGTAACTAGTGTCCCAGCCTCAAACCCAATCTGTTCTGCACGTGATAAATGTCCTCTGAAGACTTGCTTGTCTACCTGCAGAAGGGCTTTCTTCCAACAGATGGGGTGGAGGGAAGGTGCTGGTGTTTTGCCTTCATCGGTGTTTAAACAAACTCAGAGTTGCCCAGTCAGCTCTCAGGGACCAAGAGGGCAGTTTATGTACCTGGCTAAACTTGCCTTGTGATTTCCAGCTGTGACAGGAAAAACTGATTTGACTGTTGGTTTCATGTTCTGAAGAGTGAGACCACCAAATTTTAAGTATATAAAAATCAGTGGCTTTTATCTATATACAGCTGCCTGGTATTTACATATTTCCTTTTCCATCATAAATGATTGTTAACTTTTTGGCTTTCTTGAAACTCCCATCTCTATGCCAATATTTCTGTTTTGAAGTAGTTATTGCAATCCATCTGTAAAAGGTTTCTTCTTCCCTACTGACCTTTTTTGATTCTTTTAATTGTTCTCACTCTCCCATTGCATGAGAAGTTGTTCTCTCATGTAGCCGAGTGTCTTGTCTTTGCTGAAGGAACCTGTGGTCTGTTTGCTTCCATAAGCAGCTATTGAGAGAGTTTATGGAAGCCCATTGGTATGTCAAATATGAAGTCTTTCATAAAATGAAACTGAAACCCGTTTTCTTCAACTCACCAAGTATATGAACAGACTTCTGATGTAAAATGTGCATATTATTCTGTTTCCTGGGGAGCTTAATTTATTGATCCATATTCAGTTTTAAACTGGAACACACTCACCTCCAGCTAAACTGTAGTGCAATACCAGAAAGGTCTCTGGTATTCTGGTTTTCAGTATTGTACGTGTATTAGCTCAAACTGAGAAATTAATGTTTCACAATACTGGTATAAGCTTTCAGTTGTAGTAATACCAACTGCTCTGAAAAAATTACCTTGCAGATTTTTTTACAGAAGAGGAAGATAAAAGAGCAACAAAAATTCATATCTTCATGCAGGGCCAGGATGAATGTTAATACCAAGACTTCAAATACAGTCTGTACCCGATGTAGCTTTCTGAGAAGTTATAAAAAGGCAATTTCTAGCTTCTACATTTCACTCATACTTTCCCAGTTTAGATTTTTTCTTTATCTGTGTGATTAGTCCAATGATTATGTCTTAATTTAGCTTCTTA
Organism: Heliornis fulica; assembly: GCA_013399135.1. NCBI lineage: Eukaryota > Metazoa > Chordata > Aves > Gruiformes > Heliornithidae > Heliornis > Heliornis fulica. The sequence continues at coordinate 433,362 of VXBZ01008389.1, read as the reverse complement.
TAGTTAAAAAGCAAACAAAAGTTCACCATTCTATTGAAGAACTAAGCCACGTACATTAGTAGTATCAGTCCTCAACATGAGATTTATCATTGTTGTAGTTACATTAGTTTCTTTAAAAAAACCTAAAATAACTTTAATACTTTGCTACTCATGCAGCAAGAAGAATGCAGTACTTGTAGAAATAAGCATTTTCACAGAATGTGCATGATTTGAAGGGAAAGATTCATTAAAAATAAATAAATCTGTTTTTTAAATCAAATCTGAGTCCCAATACTATTGTTTGTTAAACCAGTCTAAATGTTTGTAGCCAAGTACAACACCTGCTTGCCTTTGAGCTAGATTCCACATACAGGGGCTCCCTGTAGAAATAACATACCCTCAATTTACATATGATGCAGAGTTCTCCCCTCTGGCAACGCTCTGAAATTTGGACCACCGGAGGTTGGTTTGATGTAGAAGTCTGCCAGAGGTAGTCTGTGCTTCTCTCTTTATGGGAGTTACAGCCCCCATGAGCCAGAAGGATGTAGTGAGAACACAGGGCAACACTGAGCTGACCCAGAGTGCTTGGTGTCACTGCAGTGAAACGAAATAGCACAATCTGAGTCAAGAGAACCAGTGTTTTGGTTGAGAACTGTTTGAGTTTTCAAGTCAAAACACAGTTTTCCTATTTCCAGACTGATTCATGACATTTATTCATTATAGGGGGAATGAGGACTAAAATATTTTACATTTTTTGTTCAGGAAGGAGAAAATGTCTCAAGTTTTAAATTTTTTTTCATATTTTTTTCATTTTTCTTTCTCATTTTTCATCAGATGTAATTCTAATCAGATCTGTAAAACCTGTACTTTTAACCTTCCTAATACTATCTTTTGGGGAAAAGGCATCAATACCAATATGTCCATGCCCATACACAAACAGTAGAATTGGTGTCTCTTCATGACACTGAGTGCAAAGTCAAACCTGAATCTCCAATTCATCCGAAATTGGGCAAAGCCTCCAAACTTGGTACAACAGACTTATGGAACAGAACATGATGATGTAGAATACATGAGGACCAACACGCTAGCACTGGATGCTTCAGAGACCCCTCATGAAGAGTTAGAGGCATGGTGTTTGTTTCTTGTGGGGCTAAAGTACTAGCACTAGATTTCAGATGCTCTGGACAGCAAGATGTATCATAACCCCCATTGAAAAGGCTTACTATAAACAATGAATTTAATAGACATAATTAAAATCTTTACAGCACAGCCCTATGCTTGCAAAATAATATTACATGTACATTTTCTATTATAATAAATTAATTTCTGTTTCTTAATCTGTTTAGAGCCCCTCTATTCTTTGGGAATACAATATGAAATTTATGTATCTGAATGGAAAATAAACTATTGGTCATATGTTACTCCAGAACATTTAAACAAATTTACCCAAAACTCAGCTGCGAAAATTGTATTTGCATGCATTTTTGCATTAAAGGAAACTCAAAATTAAGGGTATCAAAGTTGGCACAAATGGCACAACTCCCTGGAAGGTAAATATGTGCCTTGCTCTGTTTGAAGAGATCTGGCTTCAAAATAACAAAGTTATAGACTTTTCAAGACATGCATCCTGGTTTGCACAGCAGGTTTTTCTTAACATCAGAAGCAAACACCAGGATGTGATGTTCTGAATATTCACTTTCAGTATATTTGAAAGCTCACACCTACTTGTATTTGAATGTGTGATTACTTTAAGAACTGCATTGTTCCAAATCACAGTTACAAAAGGAAAAAGGCGTTGGAGACCTTATTGTTTATTATAAATCAGGTTTCTGCTTTCTATCAGAGAATGAGAGAATCTAGGCATTTTACTCACAGGAACTGCTATTATTCCCGTAGAAATAAACTTTAGGTAGGGCTTCCTGCAAGAATGGCTGTAATCTAGGGAATATGCTGACAGAAAACAATATGCAGAGAAAACAAACTCACATTTTTGAGACTCCGTTTTCTTCATTTCTCAATTCATCAAAAGCATTACATGCTTCGGAAGATCTCTTGCCATGCTCTCCCTGCTGCTTCTCACTGGCCAGAACCGAAAACATGTTTTCTTTCCTCCATGTCTTTCTCAGCAGCACCTGGTGATTTTTGTTCTCTCATAAATAAACAATTCACCTTGGGCTAGGAGAAGCACAAAATTGTTCTGAGTAACAAAAAGCAACTCTGCATCTGCATGGCAGTACCCTGCACACAGCTAAGAGGCATCGAGTGCGGTAAGGATCAAAGATGTGATGAGAACTGCACCTTCACCTCAAGTTTTGGATAACTTCCGTTACTAGAACTATTCACCACCTTTGAGCCTCCGTAATAGTTTGGGGCTGAATTTTAAATTGAATAAGAATGTATATTTCTGCCAGTTAGTACAGTGGTTGAGGTTACTGGCTAACTCAGGATTGATTCTTCATGAGTGACAGAGCGTGGATAGGCGAGATAGGCAGATGTTTGAAGTGGGTTCTTAAAGACAGGTAAGTTAAACGCTATCAAAATTAACTACTGTTTTCTGTGGGTTTGCTCTACCAGAGTAACACTTGTAATTCACACTGCTACACACACTGCTTAAGTATACAATATAAAGAATACAATACAATATTGACTACACAATATAAAGAAAGATTTTGAAGAATCATGTAAGAGAGGCCTGTGGATGAACAGTGTTTAGAGGCTTTGTTTCTTAATAAGAGCCATACATCCCTCAATTCAGTAAGAAAGACCTACAGCCTGAGACTATCATAACCTGTTAATGTTTTTTTCTGGGTTTGATACCTTTCAATAAAATATTAGCTAAATTAGAAAAGTATATATTTATTATTATTCAGTACTTAATTACATTTCTTGAAATAATAATTTTTATTTTAGTACAACGTCTGTCATTCATATATAAAAAATAAATCAGAAATTATTTTCAAACAAAATGGGTCTTTCATATTTCCCTTTGGTTTCATCTATCTTATAAGTAGTAAATATACAGCATTGCCTTTATGGTGTCCTATAAAAATAAGAGCTTACTCCTAGTCTTACTACAGTTCTGGACTCAGACATGCAAACTGGTTCTTTGTTAAAAACTTACCTTTAGGTAAATATTTTTCAAAGGCACATAGCACCCACAGCTCATTTTCTGCTACCAAGGATCCTGATATCATTTGCTTGAAAAGCTTATGTGCAGATATTAGGTATCAGTAGAGAACAAACCCAAGATTTAAAGCTTAGAAGTTCTAAAAAAAAAATAAATTAAAAAGACATCTTTATTTTTCCTTCTGGTTAATATTTGAGGATACACAGTTTCTAACCTGTAGGGTAACAAACCCATGAAATTTACAGTCCAGAACTGCTTAAAATATACTACTTTATGGTTTCAGAGAATTCAATTTCTTTGAATTAAAATTGATGCAGAACAGGGAGAGATTGAAAACAGAAGATGTAAACTCCTGCCTCTCCAGTCTTCTGGGCCTATTTACTACTGACGCTACCAGAAGCACATTTTTTCAAAGAATCATTAAAATAAAAAGTTTGGTTAGTTTTAGGTTTCACAAGAACAAGATGTTGCGAGTGATAGTGGGCCTTCAGCCTGCAGTCCGTGTCTGCCCACAGACTACTGCTTGGTATCACCAGATTTCTGCTACCTCGTTCCTGAACTCAACCTTATGTGAGTTATACCAGGCTGTGTAGTGCTTTCAGAGGTTTCCGTGTGCAAATTCCCTGTCTCCGGTACCTACCACCCTTCTGATTGCACCAAGCTTTCACAGTGAAGTAACGAATTTTAGTTTAGTCACACACTGAAGTCCTTGCTTTGTCTTGCAAGCCCTTATTTATTTTTAACGTAAATAAATAAATAAGCAGAGAAGAAAGCTGTAATCATTTGATTACTAACCATCTCATCGACATAGTATATGCATTTTCAACATCTGCAAACTAGTTGTTTTGCTCCAGACTCCTCCAAGTAGAGAAACACATTTGAAGGAAAGCAATAAAGTTCATTTTTCTTTTAATACATAGCAGATATTATCATTAATGCTGAGTCACCCTCCCTTAGGCAATACAGCATGCCCAGGTCTAACTGTGGAGCTACCATGAAAAACCACAGCTCTGCACACCTTGTTTGCCATGGTTCTCCCTCAACATTACAAACCATCTGCTGTTTTCTGGAGGACTGAGGGTCTTTGGTCATAAAAGCAAACACTTCATCAGAGCTTAAGTTGGGAAACAGGTTTTCTTGCACAGTGAAGAATACACTGATGAGGAGTGCAAGGTTTAGATAACTTGGCCTCCTACCTCAGATGGAGCCTTTCTGGGATTTTCTCCTTGAGGAAAATCAGTAACAAGCATGAGGGATCACTGAAAAGCTAAGGTTGCTCACCATCTTAAGGAGACAACATTACAGCCAGGAAAGCCATTTGTATTGCTAAGTGTTTCCGAGAAGCTTGGGCAAAACTTTGCAAGGAAATCCTTCAGTTTCATAGACTAGATGGAGGTTCCATGAGGAGAAGACCTTTTTTTTTTTTGTTGGGTTTTTTTTTTTTTTTTACAATCACTAATGCAGGTTGCCCCTCTGATCCTCCAGTTCTTAGATCAAGATGCATTACATTTCTACTTTATTGCTCTGGTAGTTGAAAAAAGACTTTGAAATGGGAATACGGTGATCTGGTCTTAATGCAACTGGGATTTTCTTTAAGTGTTGCCCTGGTCCTCTGTCTCTAAGGCCTTTTGGTCCAACAGACATCTATTCATTCATGCAACACAAAGCATGAAACACAGCAAATTTATAGCCATGCTTTACCAAAGTTTGGTGTTACATGTGGAGAAAAAGATCGAAAGTTGAAACAGCTTTTTAGGTACATACTGGCTGATCTCTTTCTGTTTCAAGCATGTGATTAACACAGCAGCGGTAATCATACTTTAATGATTTTGAATGTTTGTGATATGGTTTCATCCATCATTTTGGCAGTTGCTGATAAACAATTGTCAATAAAACCCTGCCATCATTTTTGAAAGTGGAGAAATGGAAAGAAATGCTTGTAAAGCAAATGTTCATCTAATAACATCTTAAAAAAAAATCAACAGAAATCCGTTAAACAGTGGAAGATAACTTCATATAAGTTAACATTAGGTATCTTGATATATAACAATAGTAGCTGAAGTTCTGGACAACATCATATTAAGAAAGGCAAGATGATAAATATGATGCAAATAAAAATGGTGCCTTTCATGTTGGAAATATTTCTTACTTTTTTAGTGGTTCTGTACTGTAGGCAAAAATATTAGAAAGTGATTATTATAAACTGTCATTATTATAAACATTTTTACTAAGTGTGATCTTCCTTAAAAGAATGTTTATAACTGGGACAACTAGGAGATTAGCACTGTCTTTATAATCCTATATATCACTTGGTATTTAATGACCTCCTGAAATTCCTATTCACTTAATTTGATAAAGCTTTGAATTAGAAATAGTTCAACAACAACAAAATAATCCAAAAGAAAAAAAAACCCACCCATGGTTAAATTAAGGTTTTCTACCATACTGATACACCTCTAGAGAGATTTAATATTCCTTGTAAAATAAAATTTTGGTATTATGCATATGAAAATACATAGTGTTTAACTTCCCCAGTTCTGCTGACTGGTCCAGCAAGCAAAAAATTACTTGTCACTAATCCTCTCTGTGGTTCATTATTTCACTGTGTGACCATGTCACTCTTATAGTGTGTAACATTCAGCTTATTATTTGCAACAAATAGATAATGACTGAGTAGCAATTTTTCATTACAGCAATTTTTAATTTTCATATGTGTATACTGGCAAAATCTCTGCGTTAATTTTGCTTTTCTGTATGAGTTCATCAGCTTACTTGTATCCTGAAGGAAGGAAATCTGATTAAAAAAATTAACAAGATATTTTATTTCTAACAAGTTTTTTGATCTCTAAAATTCTTGGGTGACTTGAGGACCAACTGTAAGCTAAGGCTCAGGAATTATTCTCAATGCAAGATGTGCTTTTAATATCTAAATTGCTGGTGCTGGTGACTCATTACACACCACCTTCAGCGTTCTGTCTTCCACTAGAGCAAGGCTAAGGCAGCTGGTGGGGCTGTACGGAAACAAGAGCAGGGCCATATGCTTGGTGGGCTGCTCAGCTACGCACTGAAAGCAACTGATTATAGTGCTGTGCAGGTTGGCTTTACCATCCCGTATGTAGCACTAGGCAAGAAGTTATACTGAATAAACTCCCTTGAAACAGCAAATGAAATCAGACACAACAGTGTAGCCTGATGTCATTTTTTGAAATAATCTGTGAAACCAACAGATTAGTATATCTAAAATAATGTTTAAGAAGAGTAGACGTGACGTTCTATGGCCCTGACCCTCCAATATGCCTGAGCTTCCTTGGAGTCTTTGGGTCTCAGGGAGTGTTTTATGCAGAACTCCTTGCAGCAGCCTGGTAAAAATAAATCCCTGCTATGAGGAACAGAGAGGGAAAGCGCAGCTTGTCTTTCCGGCACTTGTGTCAAGCTGTATTCAGTAAATCACATGTTACAATCACTTGTATCATCTACAGATTTAAATACCTACAACATTAGTTCCATCAGTATTCATGCAGACTTGGGTAAGACTGCTCATGTGCACTGTCTCTTTGGATGTCAGTGATTTAAAGAGCAAATACTTCCATATCCATTAACTGCAATATTTGTCCCTTCACTTTTGAATCCAAATTAATTTTCTGAAAGGGTCATCAATATATGCCCACACTTAAACAAGTTATTTTGCTTTCTAAGGTAACAGAGCATGCCCACTGCTTCTAGAAACCTCTCTGCTTTGCCATAATTTTGTCCTTCAAGCATCTGAAAAATAACACCAAGGTGGGGAGGATCAGGGCTCCTGGGAAATACGGAGTTAAGGTAACTCGGGCTCGTAGCTATGAATAGGAAATAGTTTACCCCTGCAGTCAATTTGCCTAATTGATTAGAAGCTTGATTGCATCCCTGAAGGGCTAGATGCCTTGAGAGGATATGCATGCACAGAGTCAGGGAGCTTACAGGGCAGCTCCACAGAAAGGGAGTCTCCTCAGCTGCTGAGAAATTGTCTCACACTGACCACTTCTGCATCAGAGGTCTCCCGTCTCCTCCAAAGCACAAAATTTGCTCTTAGACTTGAAGAGTTGAGACCAGCAAGAGAAATCCAAGTGCCACCTCCTACATTCGGCTGGTGGGCCCACTGGCACAGAAGCCAGCTGGTCTGTGGGGACACTCAGCCCCCTGCGGAGAGGCTCTCCAGCAGGAGAAATGTCGGTTTGCCCACCCAGACACTCCCCAACAAGTGGTTTGCCAATTTAGTCTTCTTTCCTGCTCCTTTGTTTCCTGGGAGTGAGAACTAGAAATGCCCAAATGAACAGCAGTGCCCAGGCTTCTCAAGAATCCCCAAGGGCCAGAAACAGCCAGGGTGGCTCCATGGTTCCCTAATCAGCTCCATGGAGTCGCCTTGTGAAGCCCTGTGGCAGGAAACAGTTTATAGTACAGTAACTCAGGCCATTGTCTGAGCTGTTTCAGCTTGGCTTCATTACTATTACCACGATAAAGACCAGCATTTATTTATTTATTTATTTTACTTCCCTTTTGCCCCTTCAAGTCTCTACTTGCTCTTGACTTTTCTGAATTTCGCTTTGATACTTCGACACCTCAACACCTCAGTTGGTCTCCCAGACAGATATAATTACGAGAGTTCAAATGAACCTTGTTTTTGTCGGGGGTGGGAGGGAATGAGGAGAAAGCATGGGTAGCAGAGAGATGCCGTGAAGATTTGTTGGGAAAACTCACCTCCTCCTCAGTTTGGAGTAGCCCTTCAGTGGCTTTTCTGCAATTCAGAGGGCCCCGAAAGCTGCAACTGAGAGACACAACCCAACACTCAGGTTTAGCATAAGCCAGATATAGCAAAAGTTGGGCTCAACAGGATAAATAGGGATTGGAGGCCGAATGTCTGTGTTTCAGTGTGCAATACTCCACCTTCTTCCAGTGACTCCTTGCAAAAGAATTTGACAACAGTTAAAAGTCTGAAAAGAAGAAAAGCCCAAGCGAAGTCTTGTTCAAAGCGTCACACAGCATGGCAGCCTACCCTCTGCTACAGCACTCATTCACTGTTGAGAGGAAGGGAAATGCCTTTTATTTCCTCCCCACTACATCTGCACCACTCTGGAATTCCTGGACAGTCCCCAAACCCAACGTAACACCTGCTTCTCCTTAACTTGTGGGACTTAATGACCCCCACATTGCTAAGCCTGCAAGGTACCAAAAGAATCACAGAAAGTTTAGGACTTGGAAGGAACCTCAAGAGATCATTTAGTCCAACCCTCCTGCCAGAGAATAATAAACGTGTTTCTGAGACCCCTTATGAAAATTAACCTTTCTGATGCAGACATTGCAGAACTCAGTTCTAGTTTCCCCAGGGCAGAAAATGAGTCACAACTTCAGTTATGGCTCAGCTAGGAGTGGCTCACAGAGGCTCTCCTTTGCATCAACACAAAACCAAAAGAAAAGGCAGCCTGCTGGTGAGGGAAACACAGCCAACACTCAATTCCTAATGCAGTGTGAAGAGGACAGCTGTGGCAGGGGTGAGACTTTTACTCTGATGACATTCATAAACCACCTGGAACAAAGACACATGGGAAAAATGAACATAGCCTCAAGAGAAGAATTATTTTTCTTATCTCCAGTTCGACATCTGGTTCTTTCACTAGACACACTACTACATTATTCGTAAATGGGGCTGTAACTTCTGCAGGACGAGGGATCTCATTGCTTTTTATACTGTTACTTCCCAGCTCCTCTTTTTTTGCTAGGCAGTATGTCCTTGTACCTCCATACACTTCACCACTGCAGCTCCTGATTTAGTATTACAAGGGCCATTGTTAGAAACACTAGACACAGCTCTAATGCTTCTGGCAAAATATACTTATATTCCTCCTGCATTAATCTTAGAGTTCATACTATATCATGCAATGACCTAGATGACAGAGTAGTGGATGCACTTATTAAACCTGGGGATGACACCAAGCAGGAAGAGACTGCCAAGAAATTGGACTTAGAATATGAAGTGATTTTGACAATTTGGAAGAGCAGACTGAAAACTGTAAGCTACCTGGTACAGACAAATTGCCACCAAGGTGATGAAGGGAGTGGAACACCTTCCTTATGAGGACAGGCTGAGGGAGCTGGGTGTCTTTAGCTTGGAGAAGGGGAGACTGAGGGGTGACCTCATTGATGTTTATAAATATGTTAAGGGTGAGTGTCAGGAGGATGGAGCCAGGCTCTTCTCTGTGATGGCTAGTGATAGAACAAGGGGCAATGGGTCCAAGCTGGAACATAGGAAGTTCCATATGAATGGAAGGAAAAACTTTTTCCCTGTGAGGGTGACAACACCAGAACAGGCTGCCCAGAGAGGTTGTGGAGTCTCCTTCTCTGGAGATATTCAAGACCAATCTGGACATGTTCCTGTGTGATCTAATCTAGCTGATGCTTCTTAGGCAGGGGGTTGGACTAGATGATCTTTTTAGGTCTCTTTAACTCTTGACATTCTGTGATTCTGTGTGAAATGCAAGACAGTGCACATGGACAAGAATAATCCACTACATGAAGACAGGTGGCAAAGCACGGGGGTAGAGAGTAAGCTCTACAGAGATGGACACTGAGAGGCTAGTGAGGATTGCAAGCTTAGCAAACCCAAACACTGCAAAAAGGAACTGGAAGCCAGTCCAGCTGGGAAATACAATAATCATTCCTTTATATGCTGCACTGCAGCTTTAGGGGGAGTGCTGCATCCAATTGTGTGTGATGTACTTCAAGACAGATGCAGAACAGTTGTTGAGAACAGTGAAGATGAACAGAGGTCTAGACAAAGCAATCAATTAAAATGGAGTTAGCTTAAACAGAAAAAGCTGGAGGCACTATAGTCTGAAAATCTGTGGAGCAAAAATTATTATTATTATGGGTTGATTTTTTTCTGTTTAGTTAATTACTCTATGGGGAAAAATGCAACGTGCATGTTAGAAGAAACAGGTTAACTTTCATAATATTTTACTGTAATATGTTTAACTAAAGAGTGCAATGTGACAACTCAAACACTCTCTAGGCTTTTTTAAAACCATTAGTCTAGAAATGGCTTCCAAAAATACCATGAAGTCTATCAACATGACTGATCTTAAACACTCCTATGTTTCGAGATGCATCACCTAGAGGGAACCATCTATCTGCTTCTTGTATGCTTTTCTGTTAACTCATATGTCCAGAGACAGAAAAACAAACACCAAGGAATGACAGGCAGATTTAGGATACTAGAGTATTAAAAATAGGGTCCGTAAAAATAATATAAAAGCTTACACTGATTTACATAATTTTTCTTTACCTATGATGTTTAAAAATATGTATTTCAATTACAGTTAATAAACATGAGTTAAAATATTCTTTTTGAATTTTCTGTTTAAAGACAGATCTATCAGAAACATCGCAAGAAAAGAACAACTCAGAAATGTTTTTCAAGTTTCACAAACCACCTGCATATAACATGATATAAACTTTGTTGCTCCCTTTTGCACATTTTAAGTTTTTATACACACTGGACCAGATTCAACTCCCGTATAAGGCTGAAATGTTTCCACCTAGATTCAGTGGATTTATACCAATATCCAATGATACTTTTTCTCTCTTTGTTTTTTTTTTCTTGCAAGCTCAGAACAGACTCAAGCACACTGTAGTTACAAATTACAGCGAAGTTTTAAGTCATTGGTACTGCACCCTTCAACTTTACTGTGAGATCACTCTGCACTTTAAAGCAGGGCAGTAGATCATTTTGCAGATTTTTTTCTTTTACCCTCCAGTCTGAAGGATTTTTTCCATCTCCAGTAAATTCCTAAATAAATTGTCATGGGTTTGAGCAACACCCACTAAACACAGTCAGGATTTAACTGTTATCTTTTAATCGTCTTACATAAATTCTCAGCCTGGCAGATAGCTCATTCAGTTCTGAATCACTACAGTGTTATATTTGTTATTAAAATTATAAGTTAGGGCATATTTTTGCATCTGCTCGTTAGAGGGTCTGTAACACTTCAAAATATGCCTGGTTTCTCTTTATGCTTTCCAGTCACAGGCTCCCATTTGGAGAACGCCTTTGCCAAATGTGCAGCAGAAGAAAATGAAGCACGTTTTCAAAGTTTAGATCCTTTAACACCTCCTGTGAAATATCACTATCATTGCATAGGCAAAAATATGCAAATAGCTTGAATTCCCCTACAAGATAAATTTGGTTTAATATTTAAAAAAAAAAAAAGTACATCTCTGTATGGGTGTAAATTCATTTCCTTATCCTGAAAGGAGAAAGGATAAAACCTTTTCAGTCAAAAAGGACAACTTACTAAAAGTCCCTCCCATGTATAAGGATCTGATCCTAACATAGACTTTTAATACCAATGGTTTTTTCATTTATAACATTGTGAGTTAAATGCATGTTGTTTCTATGTGGATGCCAACTATGGTTTGTATTTTCTCCTTATCCGTTTTCCTGAGTATATTTTAATGCGCGCAGAGAGCACAAGGATCATGCTAGTCCAAAACGAACTTCTGGCCTCCTGAGGGCACAGGAAAGTTTGGTTCCTGAAGCAACTGCAATTCCCCTACAGGATCCTTCCATCTCAACTTTGGCTACAGTAAAGCAAATTAAAAGCAACCTCCTGGTGCTAGCATAGATAATGACCAAAGGATAACATGATACACATTTATAAAAAAAATCTGCCCGTGTACCCCAGGCATGTGTTCTGTTGCTACAGGAATGGTAATCATGAATTTCCTGACTAGAGTGTGATCAAAATCCTAACTTTCAACACTGCATTAATCTTGGTTTTCACACTAGCAAGATACAGATTTTAGCTGCAGTTCAGGCATTCCCAAATGGAATAAGCTATTTTCCCTCATGTTGGGCTAGGATGTTAAGCTCAAAAAAAAAAAAAAAAAAAAGACCACAAAGGAAAAAAAGAA
>VXBZ01008389.1:369666-421267 GCA_013399135.1 Heliornis fulica | reverse complement strand
TAAAAAAAACACCACCAAACCCAAAACAAACAAGAAAAACCCCAAACCACCACCAAAAGTTTTTAAAAAAATAATAGGCACATGCCAATGAAACCCTTACAATACCTCCTTCAGCATTCCGGACAAACCCTCACCAGTTTTTCTATTCAAACTGGTGGCTCAATGTACCTGAGACAGCTAATTAAAAAAGGAAGTGGTCAAAGTCATGCTTTTTTTTTTTTTTTTTTTGTAAACTTCAAAGGTGATCCCTCTCTTTCCTCCTCTTTACATTTTACTGTCTGGCTTTCTGCCCATCCTGCAGCTGTTAGTTGTGCCTGTGTTTCATGGCGTCAAACCTGCCTCCTCACGGTCCATAAAGTTACAGCAGGGATCGTGATACGCAGGTGTGGAAAAGCCAGAAGTGCAAGATGGGCCCGTTAATGATTTTTCTGGCACCCCATGCTGAGCCGCTGAAGAAAAGAGAGCAGCTCGCAGAAGGCAAGCGACTCTTTGTTTGCAAAGGTATTTGAGATCGTATTACTTCTCCCACAGCAAAGGTGTTGGGTTTTCACTTTAAGGGCTGTTTACAGAAATGATTCACCTTTTATACAGCTTTTAAAAAATGCTTTGAGGCTTTAATTGGACACGAGATCTTCACCATGCCAGCATGAAAACTCTTACTTTTCATTTAACCACACCTATTAAATCATTCAACGATCTTATTCAATGATGTGCAGCCATCTCCAATTACATGGGTTTAACAGAGGAAAACAAAAATTAGATCATTAGGGATTAATTTATATCATTTATATGATATGTTTAGTCCAAGAATTTCTGCACCCATTTACTTTTGGGAAGGAAATAAATGCAAAGGGGTCCAACTACTGGAAAAACAACCCAGAACAAAAAAAACCCTCAGCAAATTGCTGCTATTCTTGTACTGAACAATGTAATAACTAATATCTAAAACTCTTTGCTTATAAAAATAACTTGAAAGTTTTCTTTATTATTTATTTATTTTATTTATTTATTTTAAACATTGCTCAAGCCATGGTCTGAATTGTGCCTAAAGAACAACTTCAAACAACTCCAGCTCAGCATTTTTAGAAATGAGTGTCTGAAACTTGTAGCCTACAGGAACAATTTTCCAGAACATACATGTGACATGATATTCTCCACCACTCAGGATCAATGGGACTTAAATTTGCAGAACATTCAAAGAAAGAGGAATGGCTTAGATTCCACAAAATATTTAGTGGTCCACATCAACTAGTGTCCCTACTAGTGTCACTTGGAGATGGAGCCTGAATAGTTACACTTAGCTTTTAAACTCTGTTGGTTAGCTGTGGGATGCTGGTGCTTTTGCAGTCTCTAGGTCCTAGAGCCCCTAGCATCTCAACCTTTAGGTATCTCTCTATTTAGCAACCCTGTCCCTTTGCATTAGTGATTTAAAGCTGGGCAGTCTTTTTGTGCCAACAAAGAGAAGGAACAAGAGAAGCTGCCAGTGAGGAATGGACTGTGAGAGGATGGGAGGTTTAAGAGGTACTACTGAGGCAGAAAAGGGCTACCTGAACTGTCGTATATAATTTTCTTATATCATAAGTTTAGTATTGTCAACACATTATTCTGTAAAAGAGTTACTTTTGCTCCTACTCCTACAGATACAGTGGTGCTGGGCACTGCCCAAAGCTCTAAGACAAAAGTTCAGTTCTGGAACTGCATATCCTCCTAGAGCTACATGATGGGTATGTCCCCTCTGGCAAGCTACAGTAGATGAAGTTCAGGTCCTTGACCTGCTCACATATTTTCTTATAATGCTTTATTTCCCTGAACAAACATTTCTGATACAGCAATTCCTAGAAATAACAAACCTGAAGAAAAGCAGTGCCAACTGTGAACAAGCTTGAGCCAGGAGCTTTATGCTTCTGCATTTGGTTGTGTTACCGAGCAGCATTTGAAGTGTGGGATAGCAGCACATCTCTTCGAGAAAGGCCAGTGGGAACCAGAATGGACTTCATTTTCTGCAACAGTGAAGAATGCAGTGTGGTTTTCTCCATGCCTGCAGTGACACCTCACTCAGAACTGGCATGATACGGCATGGCTTTGCTGAGAAACCAATGGACCAGGTGCCCTTTCTAAGGACATTTTGAAAATGATATGCATGTGTTTTGTGCCCGTCTTATGTCCCCTTCTGACAACAGAACTTCAAGGGAACTTGGTACACGTGAGACACTGTCTCCCTTCTCTTCCTGTAACTGTTGTGGAAACTGTGCCAGTACCTTCAGCATGGAAATATAACTCTAACCGCTCACCCCAGAACTCCACAGAGCTGGTAAGTGTCCGAAAAAGCAACCAAAGCTCAAAAACCTAACTCAGAACTGTCAGAGTATCCATGTACAGCAGGGAAATAAAGAGGTATCGAGAAGTAACAACTCTCTGTTTTTGCTAGAAACTTGTTTCCCAGCTGTCAGAAGGAACAGTAAGGTGCGCTCAAGAATAATTGCTTTTGCTGGTTCCCTTGACTGCCAGACTAACATTTGCTACCCATCCTGCAGCAGTTGGGGATAACCTCCCCTTCTCTGTCTGCAGATATTTCTTGTGGGATGTGCAGTGCAAGAAACAAAATCTTCTTTAAAAGTCAACAATTCTCATTATTCTTCTTGCTGTACCCATGAGACACCTAAATTACATCAACTGGCTTGTCTCATAATGCTTGTGATGCCCCAAAATGTCTTCCCAACTGTATGTTATATATTGTTAATGAAAAACTACTCTGACGTCAGCTTTTCAAGAAGGAACCTCTAACCTTACAGCTCTGGAGGGTGATGAGACTGTCTTCTGCACTCTCACAAGAAAATATTTTTATTTGAAAAAGCATGTTAGAAAGTGAAAAGCTGAAGCAGACTGGGCACAGCGGGTGGGTGGTGCAGAGTGCCGTAGTAAATCACCGTCTCTGCCACAGGACTCTTCAGTGGTCCCATGCATGCCACACAGACTTGTTGCACCACAACTCCATTCTCTGGTGGTGGTGAAAGCACAACCCTCATCTCACAATGCCTCCATTGTGAGATGAGGGTTGTGCTTTCACACAAACAAGCAAACAAACCATCTTAAGGGTTGTGACGTACCCAAATAACAAAATAATTGAGGCAATAGATTTGTGTCAGACTGATTTTTAGGTTCTGCCATCCTCTGGACTTTCTGTAGGATTTGTTACTTTCAGATTCCCAACCACAGCCACAGTCAGCACCACAAGCAGCATCCTGGTTTTTGCTGCATTACAGTCCCTTTAGAAATGCCTCGGATGCAGTTTGGTAAAGCCAGCTACAAGCCCCAAGCAGTAAGTGTCTCACCTCCAGGTGCGCTCAACCTGTTCTCCACGGGCATTAAGGACTCTGGGTTCAGCTGTTGAGTATCCTACTGGGACTGAGCTCTGAGGTTTTCTCTGCAAGAGCCAGCTCTGCCCTCCCCATCACAGCTTGGGGCAGTGGCAGCTGCAGCTCCCAGCCATGCACTACACTGAGATGACTCATGTGCAGCAAGTGACGTGTAGTACAGCTGAGCATCCCCTGATTTACTAAATCCTAGAGGCTACTTAAAACATGTAATGGTTATTAGCTTTGTACACTGGCAAACAGGTTTTTGCAGACCACTGGTGCTGTTTCTGTTGTGTATCAGTGTACTTGTGGGATATAAATTTGATTTAAACAAGTACCATTGTGATGCTAAACTGATTTCTACGAGTTGATTTCTCCAATATTTAATCAGTTACGTTGTCATGACATGGTCTTTCTTTCTTTGAAATCAAAGGCTTTAGTCCTAAGGCTGAATGAGGCACAGCACATTGCAATGAAAGGCTAAATCTCCCATTTGAACTTGGATGGAGCACCAGGCTAGCAGGGCTATCCTGCTTGGTATAACCTTGCTAGCTGACCCAGAATAAGTTTCTAGGACACCTTGACTTTTCCCTGAACTTGGTTGCAAACTTTCTCAATTAAAAACACTTGGAGTTTGCAATGTTTGTTGAATTCTGATTTACTAGCTTAAAATAACTGAAACAGATAAAAGCTATAGCTGAGTACATGCACTTTTAAAATTAAATGCTGTTTTCAAACAACTCAAACAATTCAATTTCAAAACTCAAAATGCTGAAAGTGTGTGACATTTAAACCAAATAAACCGCAGGAAAAACAGCAGTGTTCAAATATATAAATACTTCCCATGTCTTAATTTATCCCTTTTCCAGTCAATTATAAGCAAAGAAATGCTAAAAACTTTAAAACTCGATAAATCCATGATAAAATGACAAGGACCAAACCTTGTCTGATCTGGCAAGTGAGAGGAAGGTGGGAGGAATTCCGAGGGAGCAGCTGGAGTGAGAAGTGAAACTACAAGACCATGAGATGATGATCAAAGGGAACAAGAACTCCCAGGAACAGTGAGAAAAAGCACTACTGTCCTGGAGAGATGAATGAAGAAAATCTGACAAAAAATCAGGGCCCTCCTTACGCTGTCATTTCCCCAATGCTGATCAGAAGCATTGATTTTTAGCTGTTACATTACCCAATTCAGATTATTTCATCAACATCCATAAATGTACTTTGTCATCTAAATAACATCCCAAGCTCTAGTGTGTATCTTGCTATGCACTGGGTACATGTACACCACCAGATACAACCACATTCAGGGACTTTCCACCCAACTGGATGTCC
This sequence comes from Heliornis fulica, assembly GCA_013399135.1. NCBI lineage: Eukaryota > Metazoa > Chordata > Aves > Gruiformes > Heliornithidae > Heliornis > Heliornis fulica. The sequence goes on along the minus strand of VXBZ01008389.1, from coordinate 416,576 downwards.
AAAGGCTTAAACTGATGTTTGAAATATGTTTCATCTCAGAATCTTTAAAGGGAAATAGTACAGCACCATGTTAGCAAGAAAGAAATTAGCCTGCTGAGTTTTTATTGCTGTCATCAACAACAATCTCTATAGAGAAAGTGAACAACTTTCAGAAGATCATCGTGTTTTAAAGTAATAATTAATGTTGTTCATTTTTCTCTTAGAATTAAAATTATTTACTGAAATGGTAAGGGTTTGGGTTTTTTTGAGGCATTTTCTATGGCAAATTGGAACATAAAGATCCTTCAGGTATGGTATGGACAGATATCAAAGTGATTGGTGGGAAAACATGTAAATTAGAGCCCAAACAAACAAACATCAAAAACACCAAACCTGAACCAGCAGAATGGTCTGCTCCTTAATTCTGAAGTTCTGATACAGTCCTTTTTTATTTTTTCAGTCTGGCACACCTCAGTGTTGCCCCATAGCTCTCACTCATATAATTTTTTTCTGGTGTAATAATTGTTTTTAATATTCAAGAAGTAGATGTACCTCATCATATTATCAAGGTGAGACTAAAAGTCTCACAATGGCCTAGTGCAACATAGAGATGTCATTGAGACAAAGGTCTCTCAGTAACTACTAAATGGATAAAAAAAAGTTAAAATTGTACAGTTTCATCCTCAGCAGCAAGGAAGACAACTAGCCCTGTTCAAAATCATTATAAGTGCAACATTCAGAGCTAGTCAGAATATATTTATTTTTCTGAGAGAAATAGAATAGGGATTTCCTTGGAAAGCCTGGAAAAGGGGAAACAGCATAGTTGCTGCCTAAAATCCTTCTCTACATGCAAAACACAGGCAAGACCTTCAAAACACAAGTGATACACTAGCCTCATGTTGTGCAAGACTAGACTATTCCTCTTGTACCTATGGAGATATAAATAAAGTATGATTAGAAAGAAAAAAAAGCCTTGAGTTACTTGGTAAGATTTAAAAAAAATATTTTAAAAGACATATCAGAGAGATATTAAAATCAGAATTAAGAAATGGGTGGTTATAATAAAACTACCCCTTCAACAGGTGGGGATTAACAAGTTACAGATATTTTCCTTTTTAGTTCAGATAACTTTCTACAGCAACAATATTGGCTTTTGAGTACTAGGAAGCAAAGTATAACCAAACCACCCACTGACTTATGAGTAACTGTGGAAATGGCTACCAAGTGCAACTCTGGCAAGGCCACTGGAAAAAACTGCTGACAAACATGGCATTTATTTTATAGGCTCAGCTTAGTCATTTTAGAGTGATAGTCAGCTGAAGGGGCCCAGTGAGGGTTGGGATTTTCACACTAACCTTAGGAAAAACTTGCTCAGTTTCTTTCTGGGGCTTCGTGTGGTGACGATGACAATACAGACATTGGCAGCAGGCTGATGATGCACTTTGGCTGGGTGCTGTGGGCAGAAAAAAGTAAACAAAGTCAGAAGGATGGGTTTCCTAAATGGGAAGTTCCATTCATGATGGCATATTTGCCCCTTGATGTACCATACTAAAGTGCATCTTCACCTGGAAAAATGTAACTAACATAACAAGTAGGACTGTTACAGAGTTTTCATTTTCTTTATTCAAACAAAACTCCATTTTTGTGAAGAAAAAAAAAGCCACATTCTGTAGGTTTGGGGTTTTTTTCATACTTTGCTCTCTTTTTGTTCTATATATTTTCTTTCTATTAGGCTGCATTCTGCTCTCATTTACATTCAAAGTAAGCAAAAGAAAATGCTCTAGTGCCAGTGAAACGGGGCCAGTTTTACATAGGCATAGTTGAAATAGCTCTTTGCCATCTCTCTCAGCCAAAACAAGTGGAAGTTACCAGCTAAAGGAAGTCCCGTCTCCTCCCCTCTAGTATTTCTACAGAAATGTAGAAATGTAGTCAGATGTATCAGGAAAAAAGTTCAAAACTAACCTGAAGAAAAAATTAGGAGGCAGAATGTGGAGATTATTTCCTCCAGGTCAGCACCAAGATCTGCCTCCTGACGCAGACACCATGACTTCCATCAGCAGCACAAGGGTGAACTGGGAGCAACACCTTCACTTTACACAGCACAGACTGACGTCAATCCCAAACTACCATGAAACCACAGACCTGGCCTAGTTTGCAATCAAGGAAGGCAAATCATCAGAAAAAAACCCAAAGAAGCACTCAAAGCAAGACTTTTTTGGTTTGGGTTTTTTTTTTTTTTTTTTTGTTGAGCTCTGTGAACTGGCTCATTCTGGTGTTAGACAAGCACTAGCCCAAGACCAAGGACAGGAAGAAGAGCGAGCACAGGACTTGGAAGCAATGGCTATTACATCGGCTTAGCTGTAGCACCAACTCATCAAATAATCATCTTACCACAGGTGATGTAACAACAACAAAACCTCAAACCCCTTGAGATTTTATTTTCCTTTTCCTTACTGGCTAAAAATATACAGTTGTTCTTTCTGATTTTTTGTAAAAGGCAGGTATGTGTGAATATACAATATCTGTCTCAGAGGCCAAGAATTGAAACTCTAGGGCTTGGAAACAGAGATTTAAAGCCATGTTCAAGCCACCTTACTCCTCTTTCAACAGGAAAAGTGGGATGGAAAGAACCCTATTAATATTTGCACAAAGCCTGTTCTCATGACACCTTAAACACAGCAATTTTTCTCCAACTGGTTAATACACTTCCATGAGTCCTGCAATAGCACAATTGTATTGGATCACTGTTACTTCTCCTTACTTCCCCCTACCCATTGATCCAGTGGCAGCTCTCAGGAGCAGCACATGGGCAGCACCACACTGGTGTTCCAGAAGTGCCAAGCTCTGGCTTGGCTGGAAGCAGCGTAAGAGTAAGGTATTGGCACATTTTCCCTTCCAGGTACAAGCCAGAGGTGCAAAGGTTCACAAGTGATGCAGCAAAGGAAACCTCCTCCATGACATAGGCTTGGTTGGGTCAGTTGATGGCAAGTTTCCTGCAAAAGTTTGTGTCAATCCTCAATTTACTCTTAGGTGTAAGAGTTTGTTACAATGCTTTACTGAATAAAAGCTTATGAACGCAGCCAGCATTTTTTTCATTATTTGGCAAGCTAGGCTGGCAATGAGAACTGTGTGGATGCAATATGCTTTGATTTTGTAATGGATCTAAGTTAAAAGTTCCCTGGGAAATTCTGACTGAAATGGAAATCCTGCACTTGGCAGCAGGCAGATTCAGAATGGCTATGTCTAGACAGGCAAAGTTTAACTAGAAAAGATCCTGAGCAGACTTATCTAATTTTGAAGTTAGAGCAGAAGTTGCATGGGAAACCTCCAGAGGTCCTTTACAACCAACACCCTTTCAACATTTTTAAGTGCACATAGAAGTAGATTTGATCCACTCACTTTAACAGAAGCCCGTGCTTCATGTGAGTACTTTACCAAAAGCACTTACAAATAGTAATGTCTACCAAAACCTAGTGCCTCTCTGGACTACCTGTTTTGGCCAAACCCAAGTGACTGGCCTGCCTATGTGACAGCTGGGTGAAATACAATGGATCCTTGAAGAGGAGACAATGTCAATAACCAGGCCCTCCAGACCTTAAAATGTAATGAATAAGGACAGGATTAGATGAAGAGATGTCAGAGAGAAAACACCCTTTGAAGTTTGGTTAGTGCTCTTCAACCTACAAGGTTGTTAGTCTTAGCCTGCAGAAGAGTTTGAGTGCCTCAGAGACCATCTCTGTTTTCCAGCAGGTCTAATTAAAGAAACCTACAAACAATCTTGTCTGTGTATTTCTGGTCATAGAGTACAACACGAGCTTCTACTGAGAGGGAAAGTAAGGGCAAACATCCCCGATACAGCAGGCAGATTAGGCAGGAGGCCAGCTGAGCAAAGAGAGGAGCCATCAGACCAGCCTCCTCGACCTGGTGCCAGAGGTTAACTATATATCGTACTCTGTAAACAGCAAAGTCATTGGAGATCTCTTCCTGCCAAAACCCCATGCAGCCTGCAAACAAGAGGTAAAGCAAGGAAAGGGAGTTACTGCCAACAAACTCCACAATTGTGTGCATCCCATAGTTCTTTGGCAGATGCACGCTTGGCCTTAACTCTGAGACATTCATCGCTTTAATTGGGCACGCTTGTTTTAACAAAACAAAAGTTAAGGAAGGGTCAATCTCAGAGCAAAGATACTCATCGAACTCTGCCAGTCCCTGTTAAAGATAGGTCTGCTTTCATGAAGGTGAAAACATAGATCTTGCCATGATGCCTAACTACTGTGTGCTACAGAAAGAAAATCGCTAAGTGCTTGCAAGACAAGTAACACTTGTGTTTCCTTGATGAAGGAAACAAGAAAAAAACCCTGACACCCAAAGAGGGAAAGGATCAGGCGTTCTGTTTAGTCTCCTGAAAACGAGGAATAACCCAGCTGGGGTTGTGCTGCTCACTGCATGGTCCTGTAAGTCAACGCAGATACCCACTTGGTGCTTCAGATCTGTTTCAGGAGAGATTTTGCACTCAGCAGGCAAAGTGTGCCAGCACTGGAGTGAGCAGTGTTATTGGGTGTTAGCTGCAGCACTCTGATACATCCTTGAGAACTAGCACATCATTAGTGATACCTTCACAATGGAATGTGTGGGTCTTGGGTCCATATGTCAGACAAAAGTGAGGATCCTTTTAAGGAGGAATTAAAAGCAACAACAAGTAGTGACTTTTTTAAAACCTCCAAATGCTCCTTTTGCATTTGATTTTAGCACTATAACTGTCTGAGATTCTTAAAGTTTTGATAAAGCAACTCTGTATGGTCTTCTGGAAAAAAACCCAAAACTCCCCAAAAAACCCACAAAGCAAAAAAAAAAAAATCTAAGACAACTAAAACAAACAAAACCAAACCCAAATAGCAACAACAACAAAAAAAACCAACAACCCACCAGAAGATGTAGCTACTTGTCTGAAAAGTACTCTGTAAGAGAAATAACAGGGACCATATTTTGCAGTGCTACACCAGGTATTACAGATCCAAAGTCCAATTCTCTCCTTTGTGCAACTTGGGTAGTCATTGCCACCTCCCTGAATTAGTAGCAGTTTACACCTACTTGCACCGATATGAAATGTCAACCAAGAACAATGTGATAGAACACAGGGCCGCAATGTATAGCCTCAGCCAAACGCACCTGCAACCCTTTTACTGAGCAAACTAGGTATGGGTTGAACTCACTCTGCATGACAATAATGATAATAAGCTACATGAAACTACATGAATGACACGTTTCATACACTAGACTTGTAAGATTTGGTAATGACCAATATATACACAAAGAGTAAGCTGTCCCTGTTCACATGTTACATTCTAAGCACAATTTAAAGTAGATTAGAATTTGTTCTCTGGCACAGCTGAAGCAGGACCTGCTCCCCCAGCAACCACCTTGATGAAGAAAACAGTGAAAGTTCACACCGATCCAGGACTTGGCAGCACAAGGCATCACAGCTCCTGAAGAGCACTTCTAATTCCCACAGGAAAGCACCTGTCCCAAGGACACAGCTTCAAGAACATGCCGCAAACAGCTACGAGATTAAATATGAAACTCCCTGACCATACTGGCATGCGACTTCAGCTGTTATTATTTGTGAACTACAGCGCCAAATAACCACAGATTTTCTAAGAAAGAAGTGATTTGCTTTTTCACCAGGAGATTACTGAAAAGCCTGGGGTGCTCTCCAGCTTTCCTTACCTATGCTGTTAAAAACTAATTGGAGCAGATCTCCCATTCTCCACATTGGTCACCCCTGCCATGTCAAAAGACCTTCAGTCAGAAGACCATTAGTATCATAGCTGGGACTTCTCAGTGAAGAATAAAACCTAGTTTCAAACCAAGACCCAGTGCATGACCTGCTTCTGATGGAGGAGGTGTGGGGCAGAGGTCTGCTGAAACACCATTCCACTTTAGGATGGACTGCCTTAGATGTCCCAAATAAACAATTATTTTTCATTCTAAATTCCAAGTTCCATCTTCATAGATCTATCCTATACACACATTTATGTTTCCCAGAAATTATGCATGATATCTGATTTTTATCCAGATTCTCTGCTGCTCCACATACAGCTCTGTTTGATGCTAAGATTAACAGTAACTTTAGAACTTTAGAACAAAGTGAGTATAAACACATGCAAATTCTCACAACAAAATTTCACATTAATCTCAACTGCTGTGTCTAGCATTAAAACAGGAATGGCTGGTGTTCAGCAGACTCTGGTTTGGGAGTTATTGGTGCAAGTAGAAGGTGGACTGGAAAAGGAAGGAAGTTTGTTTTAACCACTGATGACAATTTCTTAGCTTCCAGCTAATTTCTGGAATTTCTTTACCAAAAAGTGAAACAACCTTTTTGTGTGGGTGGTAAAGTCGGTTCTCAGAAAATGCAGTTCCTCTAAAGGTTTTCCACATCCAGAGAGGCAGCCTCTGCTCCTCTACCAGCACCAAGGGGCCAGACCCCATGATCCACAGACTGCCTCCTCATGCAGGTGCATTTCAGTGATGCCCAAGAGAAGCCAGCACTTTTCAGGACAAGAGGCATTGGACACATGAAAAGCAGTACTGTGCTGGGACAAGAAGGCAGCCTGAAGCATAAAGTGCAAAGGTTCAGGGGTTTTGTTGTGATTAGAAGCAGATGCAGGAGGAAAGACACTCAAGTCATACTCTTCACCCACATGAAAGTACGCAATAGTAGCCACCAGATGCACCACCTCATCCCTCTGAAGGCTCACGTTCCTACTCACAAGCAACATCTCTTCCTTGATCCATCCTGGTTTATTCCTTTTCAACACTATACCAGCTGGGTTGAACACACACCACATGCACCTCATTTAGTTTTGTCCCCTCCTCAGCCCTGTGACAGCATCCACCGTTTTTCTCCTTTAAAACTCACCTTGGCTTTGGCCTTCGTTTTGAAGTTATGCCCATCCTGTAAGGGAAAGGTATCTGATTTATTTTTAACAGGCAAGCTCAAACACCATTAAGTCTGATCTAGGCCGCAAGGAGCAAGCCATCGGCACTTTCTGATGCCCCCCAATTCTAACAAAGCCCTCTCATTTTAACATTGCAGCCCTACACATATATGGATTTCTCATCACACTCTAATAGCTCCTCATTCTCCTCTGTCTCTTGTCCCTGTCTGCAAGAACTCTTCAAAGCTCTATCCTGGGTCTCATCTCCTGTATCTTATCCTCAGGGAGCCTCCTCTCTTCACACCGATATAGCTATTACCTTTAGGTGAATGGCTGCCAAATCTACATCTCAATACCAAACTGATCTCCCTCAGTTTAGCCCTACACATCTAATAACACTTGTGATCTGCTGCCCTGGAAGGCATTTCTATAATGCTAAACTTTGTGGTTATTACCGAACAGCTTGTATTTTCCCTTTTATGTTATTTAGTTTCTCCATTGCTGTTAGCAGCAACATCCTTCCCATTTCCAAAACTTCAATTTTTACTCTACCTACCTCCTGATGCTGGAATAGTTGTTTGAGGTTTTCTTCCACAGTAAAGCAGTTAAATCCAGATAACATGCTTGTCATTTTGGTCATATTGATCTACTATAAATATTTTCCTTCAGTTCTTCACTGTTCCTGTCTTTCTGGGCCTGCAATGAACTGAACCATGAACATGCAATAACAAAAATAGTTGTTCCATATCCTCCCTGATTTTTTTTTTTCCTGCGTGTTATCAATAAATTTTACACCAAAAGCTGGGTAAAAGGTTTTACATGCTGGTTCTTCACAGTGCCCATGCTGAACATGACTTAAAAGTGACATTAAAAAAAAAAACAAACACAAAAACAAGGCAACTTGAACTTGCACTGAAATTGCTCCTCAAATTTGTGCCTGCCTTGCACTTCTGCTCCTAGATAGTGGTTTTCACAAACCTTTCAAGAGCCTTAAGAGGAAGCCTGTTGGTGTGCTCAAAAGTAAGGCAGATAGAGACAAACATCAGAATTAAAAACAAATCTCATATCTTTAGATTAAGAGAGAAAAGAAATAATTTATTTAAACTTTTATTTCATTTGGTTCATTTTCAGTGAAAATAATTCCAGCAAAATGAGACAACAATTATTACATTTAAACTGTCATCTTTGTATTTCAGATATAATTAGCTTTCGAGAGGCGTGATATGAAGGCAGGACTGAAACAAAGGCTAACTGATTCAGGAGCCCCCACTGTTTCAAAGAGCTGACACAAACCTTTTTGCTCTCAGCATTTACACTGCTTTCCTCACAAATCAGACTACAAACCACTTTTAGGGGCTGCAGATGCCAACACCAGGAAATCGAGTGTGAACAGGAAAGCTTTCTAGCACAGAAGCTAAGCGAAACAAAGCAGCTGGTGCTTATGTTAGAAAACTCTCTTAGCCTTCAATCCAGCATCATCCTGGTGCTCCTGGGGTGGAGCACCACGACTGCCATTCCCCACGGCAAGACTACCTGGCACTAGCTGGAGTGCATTAACGTTATAGTCAGTTTAACAGTGCCTTCCAGCCTCCAATGTACAGATTAGTATTGGTGTCTTTACCTAAACATAGGTTACAGACTGCAGTTCCATGCCTGACATGGATTTTGTTAAAACTTTCAACTGTTAAACGTACGCCGTTCTGTTTAGACAGAAACAATGCTCTAAGTAGCATCTGAAAATGGAGCTATTTTCTTGCTATTCAGCTAAATGTCATTCATTCCCAGAGTGTATTATGTGTAGTGGCATCATCCAAGAAAAAATATCTCCTTGCCTACATTTTAAGTGTTTTAATAGCTATGATTTGGGACAGATTTGCCAGAACAAAGTTTATTTGTAGAATATTTTGCATAGTGATTTTTTTTTTCATACTGATAAGCAGTTGAGCTAGATGATCATTGTACATCTTTTCCAACTGAACTACTCTATTTTCTCTTCTATTTTAACACTCAGAAGAAATATGAAAATGTTGGGACTAAAGTTTGAAAATAAAACCCAGGATGCATTCAATAGTCTGGATCCAGGGCTCCTCTACTCTAGGTTGCTCCCCACAGTAAGTTGTTAATAACAATGCTCCTTTCTCAGTCACAAGAAGTTGGCCGTGCTGTAAACAGGAGTCAGAGATGGAGAACAAGAACTTCAGAGGAAAACTATTTTAAAGATATATTTAAAAAAAAAATTTTTAATTAGGACGAGGATCTTCATTTAACCTATAATTGAAGTACAGAGTTGGATCAAATTAAAACTGAAAGAAAGCTTTTGTGTGTTTGTATGATGGGGAAATTTAAGGAGAGGGAAATTACACTAATATTTATAAATAGAATTTTTGCAGAGTGAACATAAACACCTAAGAATACCAGCAAATCTTAATACAGAGGTTGACTATCTCCAACCCTGGTTGGCAGGAATGCAAACCCAGGAAAAGCTCTAGGTGATGTCAATGGAAGACCCTACAACCATTGCCACTACTGGTTAAAAAAGACAGACACTTTTAAAATTAGTGCCAGCTGGGTAGCAGGAAAGGCCTTTGGTTGAAAGCCAGTGCACTTCATGGAGAAAGAAAAGAGGAAAGGGCCCTGGCTTCTGGGTCCAATTCTCCAGGCTTGCACACAGGTAGCTAGTTACCTGTATACTCATGATGCAGTTACGCTGATACCACTATAGAGTTGCTCAGCATTATAACTACTTGCAACTCCTCATGTGACTAGAAATATATTCCTAAAATGCAAAATATTAGGGGGAAAGAAAGCAAGCACTCAGCAGCCAACCTGCATACATGCCATTCTCCCCTCCTGCGTTCCTTTCCCTCCCCTGTCTTTGGAACACTGTTCAGTTGCCCCAAGCTGGACACACCAAAACAAGCCAACTCATTTCAACCAGCCCATCTAAGGCCCTGGCCTCAGCTTTCTATTTTCCACACAGTATAATTCTTCAAAAGTTACCTTCACTGCAACTCATTTTCTCTTCTTATCACTCTGCCAATATAACAGCCTGAAAAGTTTGGATTTTTTCAAGCAATTTTCAAGTGGCCTTTTCCCCTTTCAATGGATAAAAGGCTGCCCCCTTCATTTCTCCACTTGATTTTTCTCGCACATATTTGTGAACAATCACTTCTGCTTCAGTCAAGCATATAGAAACAAGCACTAAGCCAAGACATATTTGCCTTGGGTCAGGCAAACAGGGCCCGTGCGGCCCTTCTTTAGCCCAGGGCAGGATGAAAGGCCAACCAGACCTCCTCACGGTTTGGTGACATCTGAGCTAATCCTCCCTTCATATGGGAACAATTACAGAAAGCCACCTGAAAGTGTCTACAAATAAACCTCTTTCCAAAAGTTAAGAGAGGGTGCTTTTTTCACCTCCAGCACTTAACCACCCCTTATGTGCTGTCCCTTACACTGGTAGGAACCCAGGGTGCTGCCACATAGGGAAATCATCTGGGACTTGCTCTGGGTGCAAAATGGCTTCCTCACAGCTAATCCAGACTAGAGTGGCTTTTTTCCTTAAGTAAAGAATGATCCAAGTGGTAGGTGTGTGTTTTCACTTTTTCTCTGTTTATAGGTGCAAAAGACACCTTTCTCTTACGCTGCTTTTTTTCCAGACCTGCACACTGCATATAAGTCAATCGAAAACCATCTAAAGACCTCAGCTGGTACCTAAATCCTATGAAAAAGTGATTTTATAAAGAGACAAAACTGCAGTTTATAGAGGCAACATCTACCCAGACGGTAAAATGGGAACAATCATGGCCTCGAAGCTACTTTTAATGGCAATGGACTATATTTGTTTTGGTCACATATGGCTGCTCAAGGAACTCTTCCTGACAGCTGAGACAAAAAAACCATGAGGCCTGCCCTAGCCCCATGGTTCTGCATAGGCTGTTGGCTTATCAGAGTAGCCTACTGCAAGCTACTCCTAAGAGTGTAGCTGTCAGATGATTTAAAAAAAGAGGAAAAACAGAGTGACATTTTCTTACCCAAGCCTTTTGCCAGCCTACAGCCAAAAGATGCCATTTGATATCTTTCAGCCTACAGCATGCCAAAAGCAAGAATTCCACACCTAAGTCAAAGCAAAGCTCTCACAAGCCCTGTCCTCCAATGCCAAATCTTACCCAGAGCACACGTAACTGTTCATTTACTATCACCCAGGTCCCATTACTGCCCACATTGGTCAATGTCCAAGAGAACCAGCTAATGTCTCACAATACACAGTACTACACAGGAAAGGCAGAAATGATACGAGGGGAGAGGATGGGTTGTCTGAAGAGGTAACAGGCTCATCAACCTTTTTCTCACCTAGAGGCACTTTCCAAAAATTGAAGCAGTGCTTTGCTCTGAAGTGCCTGATTATTGCTGTGGTGGTGGCTATGCAGGTAGACGGGATGGCAGTGGAACTGTGGAGGATCAATCCTCCACACCAGCTAATGCTATAGAGGAGATGCCACCACAGAAGGCTACACCTGGAAGGGGGTCAGAGCAGCACACAGCTGTTGGGCAGTGCTGGCATTTCTGTCCAGCCCTGGAGGTGCTAAAAGGATCCCTAGAACCACACTGGAGGTAGCACAGAGGCAAGTTGTCATCTGAGAAACAGCAGTTGGCAAATTCAAAGTAACAAGACAACCCAAGTCTCCCGTCCTTTCTCTCTGCAGCCAGGTAAACCCACAATGGACCATGATACCTTCTTCCAACTTCAGTTTAATAGGAGATCTGCACAACTCCAGGGCTAGCAGGACTTTGCAGCATGTTTTTATCTAGCCTAAGAGGGAGGAGAGACATTGGGTCTCAAGCTGGACAAGAGGCTGAAGCCCACTTTTGATCAAAAATAAAACATCACACCAAATGAGTCATCTCTTCCACTCACATTAGAGAGGGCTACCTTCGAGGTCTCAGTCTTATTGCTTAAATCCCTTAACAAAAATCTGGCTTGTCACCTGCATCCTTGCCACAGGAAGAACGTGCTGCCTTGGCAATTACAGCAGATGCAAGAGACCCAGAGGAAGCTGTGCAAGCAAATAGCTGGACAGTGGCAGGCCCATTCTTCACCACTGGATATCGGGCACTGCAGCTCTTGCCACTGCTCTGGGTTGGGAATCTAAGCCTTTAGCTGCTCCCTGCAGTCAAAACAGAAAACAACCTACACTACGTGTATGAATGGTAGGGAGGAGAAAAGTCTTCTATACAAACACTATAACAACTATAACAAACACTGTATCTGCTGATGTAACCATCACCCAGGTAACAACAATGAGTACGCTACAAGTCTGGTGATAGGAAAAAAGTTGTTCTGATGATCAATTATTACAGTGTTTGGTTTCAGTTGTTCTCTGGGAACAGAGAACAAAAAAAAAAGCTATCTCACATTGTAACATGAAATAGAGCATCACTTCAGAACATCTGCCTCAGGTTAAGGAGACACTGAAAAGTATATTAAGATTAAACCAAAAAGATGTTTAAAGTTTTATCTGAAAACATTTCATAGCCTTTTTTGTTTTCAAGCCCAATAACCTAACTTGAAAGAAAATTCACTTCTGTTTCCTGTTCTATCACTAGAATCAGGAAAAAAAAAAGGGGGGAGGGGGTGTGAAAGGAAAGAAATAAAATAAATATCTAAATCTTATCCTCTCACTGCAAAATGGCCTCAGCAGACCAGAAATACCAACCTTCAGCTTTACCACTTACACAACTACTTCTTTAGCTTGTAGTAACATTGCTAGAATTCACCATAGACAACTCCTTCCAAGCTGCTCAAAAGTAATAATCTTCCTGTACTTACAAATAAATCTTTATCCTTTATATTTGACTATGTGGTTTAAAGTCTTAATTTTCTATTATGTAATTCCCAAATGAAACCCATACAATTTCTCTTTTCTTTCAAATTATTTCATAGTCTATGATATCTTTTGGAAACAAAGTTTCTAAATTTTTAAAATACATAAAATAGAAAATCCTAGTATGGAACTGTGTACCAAATTTATAGAGCAAACATAACAATTTATACAGCAAATTATATGCCCCACACAGGTAAATTCAGGCAGAAATCAACTACAGGTACATCTACATGCAATAGAAAAAATATCTGGATTTAAGATAAGAATATTTTATTTGGCATTAGGAGCCAGAGGCTCATTTTTCATTCCTGTAGAAAGAGAACATTATTTTTGTCCCTTGCAATATAAATGAGCTAAGTGTGCCCAACGTGTGAAATACCTTCTGGACAGACCTGACTTTCTTAAATTAAAAGATAGATGGATGGAACCACTGAGTTCATAATCATACCACCGCTTCTGACTCCTCTCCTGAGCATACAGTACTTAGGAAAAGAATGCAAACTGCAAATTCAACCCTCCGCTGTCCTCAGCAACCTGACAGTCTGGCCCAAGAAATACTGCTAAGTCTGGCAGACTGGGCAAGCGATGTGTGCATTGCACAGAGGTGTGAGGAACGCGGCCCACCCCAGCTCATCTCGCGGGGCACAGCTGGGGAACTGTACACAAAGAGGGGAAACAGGCAGGTTGGAGGGGAGGAGGTGAGAAGGGGCCCAAAGCAAAAACAGGAGATATATTTCCTTTCCTTCATACCCTGTTGAGCAGTTTTCATTGCCGGCTTATTCGTAAAGATTTTTCTTACCAAAACTGTTTTTCAGACAGAATCGATCTCACCAACAAATAGAACTGGAACTGGAGTGCTGTTGAGTCTCCTCAAGTGTTCCTCATTACCACCATTTACGTGTGCCCTTTTGCACTTGCAGTTTGCAGTGCCTTTGTACAGGACACGTGACAATACTGAGCTGGAGGGGAAGGTGTTCTACCAAGATGATAGAAGAAAACACCAATAAAGCTTCTTCTAAACATTTTTACCCTCCTTATCTCTGTGTTGCTCTCTTCCACTTACATACCCTGAAACACTCTCCCTGCTTCCATGCTCCTTAGTTTTCATGTGAAGCACTGAAAACTCTGATACATTCACCAAGGCTCTTTTCTTCAGCACTCATTTCCCACTAGCAGTTCCCCGAATCTGACACACCACTCCCCTAGTTTGGAAACACTGCCTGAATAATTAATTCATATTTTTTTCTTTTAACATCCTACATCCCCTTCCCACCATACGGCACAGGGGTATGCAGGTGGACAAGAGTTCACTCTCAGGTTTAGAGTAAAATGAAAGGAATGTCCAAGCACTCCAGGAAAATACAAGGGTGTTAATTCTTGTTCTTCACAATTGAGGAGCTAGAAAGAACACAGAAACCTGATGTGCACGTTCCTGAAACTAGGTCCACATTGTAAACCTCTCCAAGCAGATGTATGATGTCAGAGTACTAGAAGTTGAGGAGTGATTCCACTGCTACAGAACACAACTACTCCAGCAAAACCATGGTGAAATCACAGCTCAACAGATAAAAACACTATTCTGCTGGAAAAACTTTTATTTTTTTTCAGGGAACATCTATCAACAAGGGAACTACATTGTCTGTATAAGCACTTGAAACATGGAGGAAGGTCCTTGACAAAGACTGAGGCAGTGGGTCTCCTACCAGAGCAGACGGACTCACAGTAGCTGCCTCCACGATTCTCCCACACCAAGCACAGCTTAGACACAGGGGGAAATTACTTTGGATGACATGGTTCCCATCTGAGTAGCACTGGTTGAAGTCACAAATGTTTTGTTTAACCATAAAATAAATTCCTTGCTTTTTTCAGCAGCCCACAGCTGGCTGCTCTGTACTGGTTCTTACAAAGACACCAGAAGGCAAACACCCCAAAGAAATTGCAGTAAAGCCAAAGCAAAACCATAATCAAATTTTTACTGCTGGCTTTTGAAAGGAATAAAAATGGTCCAATTCTCAGGTACTCAGCTTCTAGACTGGCATTTATCTCATTTGCTTATTTATTAAATTTCTTAATATCTTATTTCTTGTAGATTTGTGTAAGTTAAACTGCATGTACTCTCTGCTTACAGTATAAAATATCTTAAACTATGTTCCAGATCTACTGCTGGAGATTGCGACACCTCTGTAGAAATCAAGGGATCAGTTTTAATCAACTAATTCTCTTTTCCCTTAAGTCCTGAGGCTGGCAGCCTGGATTCAACAGCCAAGTTTAGATTAATGGAACAGCTGCAGTGAAACAAGTGCACATTTGGAGGATTGTGGTAAAAAGTTTGGGTACAAAACAACATAAAAATGTAAAATAAATAAGGAAAGGCTAGGAGAGTTGCAAGGTTATGAAGACTGAGAGTGCAATCTCTGTATTTCAATGACTTAAGATGATAAAAATCAAGCAGGTGATACATAAATTATCACAACCACAAGTCATGGTATTTCTCACCCTAACTCAAATGTCAGCATGTTTGAACAACACTGTTTAATGCTGTAGTACAGTCAGTCATGAAAACCACTGGTTCAAAATACTTTGGGTAAACTTATCAGACTTTCTAACATATTCTGGCATACAGGCTTCTTTTTATTAAAATAATTGAAAGAAAATTACCTTGGGTTTTGGTGTTCTGTATCTCTATTTGAAATGCACTTCAGTTTTCCTTTTTCTGAAGCCCGGGATATTTTTTGTCTAACAAGCAGAAAAAAAATGTGATGAACAGGAGTTACTCTAGAGGGATAACACCATATTGCTGGGCTTGAGTCTCAGGTGACACAAATGAGCACAGCTTCATTGATTTTAATGAATTACACGCTCTTATGACACTTAAAGTTCTAGCTGCTTTTCTTGTTGATGCCATTTCTGGTTTGGGTCTTCCTTCCCCTCCTCCCCCCCCCGCATCTAAACAACTTAAATATTCAGATATGACAAAACATAGAAGAAAGCCAAATTTCTGAGCCTATATCCCCAGGTTTTTCTCTGACCTGTGAACAATGACAGCCCTGGGGAATCAGCCCCCAAAAGTCTTCACAGTCCTGTTGGTTGTTTAAGGCTTAATTAGTTTATTCTGTAGTCTTCCAAGCAAGAAAAAGAACATAAAAGAACATAAGTGTTAGATTATTTAATACTCAATAAAAATATCAAATAAAAAGGTAGTAAATATCTTGATAAATTCCAGGAGACTTATTTAGAAATGAGAATACCCTAAAACATATTAAGCTTCCCCTTGAGGATAAGGCAAATCTGTTTAGACCTCTCTCTGCTTTTTTTTTTATCACCATATTCCTACTCAAGGAGAGGCAGCTTTGATACCTCTTTTTTTCTCATACCTCTACAATCCTTCAGGAATTACAGAAGCGGGCCCCCACATTATTTAGATGTTCTTCTTCTAAGATCATCCTGCAAAGTGGAAATCTGTCCAGTTGCCTGTCAAGAGCAATTTTAGACCCACCTTCTTTCCCCCTTTCCAGTGCCTACATAAACACAGATTAAGTATTTGGAGCTCAATATCTAAGTTACAGTCTTTTACACTAGAAGAAGTTTTCTTCAGCTCTTATTAGCCTTAAATGTGGTGCCCAATAAAGGAGAGCTCCACATAGTGTTATTTGGAGCGGTTACACAAAATAGCATGAGATAATACTCTGCAGACAGTGCATCTGCAAGGTGCATGAGCACGGGGAAGAGATAGGTGTGCAAAACAGAGCTGATTGTAATGGTAATCAAGGAATTAGAGGCAAAGACCGGCTGAAATCTAACATATTACTGCTACAGAAATGGCTCTCAAACCTCTCCTTATCACTAATGCACCAATTCAGTTCTTTGCAATTATGTTATGCTGCTGTATATCGAGCTATATGCCCCTGTGAATGGAGAGTAAATATCTAAAAGCTCTTCACAAGAGGTAAGCAGGGTAAGAATCAGTTGCTGAATAAAGATATAAGTATTATTTTCTCAGAATTCTGTGTTGCTTTCTAGGGTTACTTAAACTAGATCTCTCATTACACCACTCAACCCCCCAACTCAGCACAGGAGAAGTGGATGATTTAAGATTAGGGGGATTAGGATGTTTTTACTAGTTCTCATTCTTTCTTGATCAGTAATGTGCATACACGGTTATTCCCCGCAAACTATTCGGTGACCTGGTTAAAAGTAGCCGTTTCACTCCTTTTTCCCAGCAGGTAGGTGTTCACACTGTAGCTGGCACTAACAGGCCATCCTGGTTAGGGAAACCAAGGACAGAGCAAGCAAAAGGTCTGAAACATCGACCTGGAGAACTATTTTTCACTTCCTTTAGATTAGAGTAGAAAAAAACCACCTCCAAAATACTACCAAACCAGAGGTCAGCTGGTCCACTTCCAGGATTTCTTTTGTAAGGAAGTTCTGAGTGTGCAGGTTTTCATTCTTCCTCGTCTTTCACAGACCACTCAGGCATCCCACAAAACCTGTGATTTATGTGAGAAAGGGATATTTTAGTAAAACAGATGCTTAAAAGCAGGCTGATAGTATCTGAGGTATTTTTAAATGTCTAACCACACAAAGAATTGCAGGAGACAAAGCCCCAGACATTCATATTGCTTCATTTTCTCAGTTACATAATTTAAATATATTGTAATGATCAAGACAGTTTTCCAAATTCAAAAACGATATCCAAAGCCAGTGTGACTTTTGAAGCATAGCAGATAATTACAAGCCTGAGGAATGGACTCGAGGTACTTAGCGTCGTGAGACAATTTGCAGCGCAGCACTTGATGTCCAGGGATGTCCCACTTAAAAGCAAAATAAAGTTTTGGTCAGTATTTTTTTTAGCTACCAGTAGCTGGGAAACAAAGCACAAAACAAATGACAAGTAAACATTCAGCCACAGGAAGCCATTAACAACAGTGGGCACCAATTAGGGCTCAGCAGGTATCCTTTACACCGCCTGGTGCTCTAGCTCCTCCTCAAATACTTTGGCATAACACTCACAAAACTCGGTCTTAGGAAACAACAGGCTGTTTCATTTACTCAGCAATTTGTAGCCACATATTCCTGCTGATAGGCCCATAAACCTGTTTGTAGTCTTCTTCTGTTTCCCTTCAAGTTTGTGTCATTAGAAACTACAATTACTGTCTGTCCAAAGAGAATACTTTTCAGGAAAGAAAATAAAATTGAGATACTGTGATCCTTTTCCTCTTTGTCTTGCTCTCCTTTTCAACTTCTCCCTTGGAGGAGAGTGCACAACACAATGGCTGAGGTCAAGAAGACTTGCTCACCGAGAAAACATTGGTGAGTTCTCAGAGTTTGCAACACCAATGTTATTTTTTTTTTAAAGCACAGCCTTTCTGGTAGAACAGAGTGAAAAAGATATTGTTCTTAAAACTAAGTTGGTGCCTTAAATAATTAATAAGCACATAAAAATATATGTTACTTCAGCCAAAAACTTTCCTCAGAATATACATAATTTTGAGATCCTCATATCAACCATAAGATAATTGTATCTGCGATCCAAAGAACATCAATAAATTAATCAAGTCTTTCAGAGGTTGTCCCAGATTGTCTCGCAGATTATTAGGGTAAAAATACAGAGTTCTACTATAGTGTGACACAAACCAGATTCTTATTTTTGCATCTTAAGATTGTAAAATAAGAGAGGAATGAAAAGCAGGTTGGAATCTCCCAAAACCAAGATTTTTCCACTTGACGCTGCTTCAGCCAAAATGAAGAAACACTTTTGCAGCATTACATCACTGCAAAAGTTAGAGGCAAGCCAGAATCCAGCCCGAAGAACACAGAGCTCTTTCCAGAGTGTCACGATATGAACTGATATGGATGGAGCAACCCAACCAACTCCACTAAATTAACCTTGCCTTTTTAACCGCCAACATTGAGGTGTCCTCACATGCAACCTCTGCTTCCATCATCGTTGATAGATGAAAGTCAACCAAAACATCATTGGTTGATGTTTGATCATTTCTTGATGCTTTTGACATTACAAGAAAATAAGGAAAGCAGACCATGACAGTACTTACTCAGAGCTCACCATGTCTGGTCAGACTTCCTGCCTTCAAATTTGTCTCCTCTCTCTTTAGTTTTCCTTCATTTTTTATAACTTTTTTTTCCTCCTGTTTCTGCTGTCTCAACAAAATCGAAGCAAAGATCAGCAGATTGGTGAGTGCGTTTCCAGTATCACTTCATGTTAAATCCCCACTGGCTGTTGGCACAGAGATGCCCACCCGGCTCTCCTCTAGCTCCCTACACCACCTCTTCCAACACTTCTTACTGAAGCCCCCAACTCCCCTGAGAGCCTGCCAGGGCCTTTTACATGCAACAACCCCACACGAGCCTGCACTCAAAATCATCAGACAGCAGGATAAACTCTGCAACTCAAGTTCCAGGGGTGCCTGCCCGACAAATTCAAAGAAGAGCCAGCTCTGTGCCTTGTGACATGCATCTCAGTACTGCTGTACTGGTATAAGGGTGTCCTTATGGGACAGAATTCAGAAAGACCCCACAGGCCCAGTGTGCATCCACAACTCGTGTGGCCAATGTCCATGTCATGAGAAGTGGCTGGCATCCACAGGGGATTGCAACACAAGTTCTCATTGCCACTGCTTTCTGGCTCAGCACTTTCAAGAGACCAAACAGCCACCAAGGTACAGAAATTCAGTACCTGGCCTGTTCCTCTCAGCCCAGCTAGGAACCGAGGGCTGAAGGGTCTGCTCAGTGCTGCCTGGCACACAGGAGGATAGTATAGACTATCAGCAGTACACACTGCCGTTAACATACTGAAACTATCCAGGCACTGAGGGTCCCCAGCAACACAAAGAAACACTTCACAGAGGGAAATGTGTGTACAACCAGCTTGCTCATTGCCACAGAATGTATTCGAACTGGGCTCTGTTGATGTGCTGCTCCATGAATACATGCGAACTCAGACATGCTTCTCTGTAGCTAAAAGGATATGGCCATGGTGGAAACTTACCAAAACTTCACAAGGAGGATTATTTATTCCACTTGAGGTTAGCCTAGATTGGCCTTTTCCTAGGCACCAAACTCATGGAAGGTTCCCTTGTTGCAGTGAGAGCTGTCCTATGCTGCAAGATGTATCTGAAATGTTTGTATGCAGGCCTGCATACAAACATTTCAGATACATCTTGCTGCTTCTCAAAAAGAAACCTGGATGCTGATGACTTCAGTGCACACAAACCACCAACTAATATGAAAGGCAGCGTTATTTCTACAACAATGTGTGTGTGCGTGTTTATATGAAAGCAATCCTTTCAACACTGAGAACACACTTTGAGAACTGCAACTTAGGCACCAAGATCAAAAGATGCAGTCTCCATGGTCTATAGCCACCTACAAATCAGGTAGCTCATCGAAGCCAGTCATCAAGGCTCCTTCTGTAGTCAAGCAAGAGAGATAAGTGCCTCCAGATTGCCATTTATCCCATTCTAGGCTAGGTGAGTAAAGCAGGTGAGATGAATCACCCTGGCATCGCTATAGGCCATGCAGGGGGAGGGCGCACCTTAGATGACTACCTTAGGAGAGAGACTTAAGTTTTAGCAGCTAATGTTAAAAGGAATCCCATTATACAAGATTAGGGAGGATTATAGAGACTCACACACTTGCAGAAAAATTCACATTGTATTTATTCAGACTGACAAAGAATGTCAGACTTAAAATTTCCTATGGAAAAAAAAATCATCATACAGTCTCCATCATTTGTAGTCAGAGGGTTTGGGGTAGTTTTGTGTGTTTTCCTGAACAAATAAGGTTCATGCTCTTCTGCTTTTGTTGCAAGCTTGTTAGATTATTTAATTTAAATGTGACAGAGACATGTATATATATATAAAAAAAGTCTCACATTTTCTGGGAGCATATTACCAAGCAAAGGACAGATCCGTCAGTACTGGCTAGAGGGGAAAGGTGGGAACATGACAACACACAAGAGCCCAGAGGTGAAGTCACAAGAGCCATCTTGAGGCACAAACACAGAGGAGAAACTTGTTTAGCTCACTGCCCCACTTCAGCCAACACCACAGTGTCAATTAAAGACAACAGCTTTTCACATCAGTTGTTCTTCAGCAGTGCAAAGTTTCTGTTTAGATTTAGCATAATATTAATGAAAACAGTAAGAGTAACTTTTGTTAGTAGTAACTCTCAAGGCATCTCTTGCACTATTAAAAACAATAGTGTGACTTTGTTTCCCCCCTGCTACCTAGGTACAGGCTAGCATTTACTACTTATAAATGTAGGTAAGTGCTCATGAACAAAAACCTCAGAACAAAAACATGCTCAGACCAGCTGGACACAGTTTATAAGTTGCTTTAAACCACTAATATTTTCTTTAAATAGAGGATGATATCTAATGATTGGCTGAGATTCACACGTGGCATTCTTTAAGGCTGGCTGTCAGAGGCATTGAAAGATTCAGGCTGGTGCTAGTGACCTTCAGTCACTGGGTGCCCAGTTTCTCCCTGCATGGGAAAGATAAGTTTGCTGCTTCATAAGTCCGGAAAAACTAAACTCAAAAACATGTTGAGAAAGGGGCAGACAATGCACCTACTGGCTTTCACTGTTCATTTCCTACAGTCTCACCCTTAAGGATTTTTCCTTCTGGTGTCACCTCATTGCAAAATGAGGAGAAAGCATAGAGATGGGCATAAGAAGCACCTGACTGAAAGTGGTGGTAACTTCTAGAGGTCACAGCCTAGTCTTGCAAATCAAGTAAAATGTAGATGAGAGATTTGCCTTTCACTGCATTGCTGAAGCAGGTTGAAAATTCACAGATAGCTACCAGCACAACATTGATATTTAGGTGTTTATAACTAACTGCTATGGTCACCAGTGAAACACCAGCCTACACACAGCCTCTCATATTTCACCTTCCTTTAAACACAGCTCTAACCCCAGCAGGCTAAAATGGTTGAAGGGAGCAGCAAAAAAGCTTTAATTTCTTCATTGGTTTACAGCCATTTCACCTGCCTTATCCCAGAGCTTAGTGATGTGTTCCAGTAATTCAAGCACCGACAAGGCTGGAGAGATGTGAAAAGGACTGTAAAACAGAAACACCAGGAGACACTGCGGAAATCAACAGGTCACACAGTACAGTTTTACGGCCCATTTCCAAAGCTGCTAGCTCACGGATAGCCAAAGCTTGGACATCTGCAGCCAAAAGCAAAGCAGTGTCTACACTGTATACATCCACTTGCTCGCACTCTCTGTAACCTATTGGACATCNGATCAGAAAAACACATATTTTAATGCCTTACTTCTCTGTGAATATACTGTACGGGGATTTCTCATAATGCTCCCTGTATCCAATAGAAAGAGATATTGGCAGGTCCTCTGCCAGAGTAGAACCCTGCTCTCAGTTCCCCTTCATTCAGTTTTATCCCCACTCCTCCACAACACTCTTCAGAATTTATTCTTCTGAGGAAAAAAGAAAAAAAAATTCCAAATTTCCCTGTCCTTTGCTCCAACAAACTGTTTGTTGGGTTTTTTTATACAGACTGGTACAACCAGGCCTGCAGTCTGTAGGCTATGCGATAAAAATAAGTATCTGTCAAGATTAAAAATGAGTTTCTATATGATCACATATATATGCGCATCTCTGGCCACATCTACTCTAGCAACCAGTGCAGCAGAAGCAGAACCTGCAGAAAGTCAGTGCTGAGGACCCTACATCCACCTTCAAGTATTTTTTCCTTCAGACAGTCACTAAACTGGACCTATGGACCAAAAGACCCACTAGAAGCTGCCATGCATAGTACAAAGTACATCCTCCATCCATCCGTCTGTCCTCAAGCCTGCTCCAATGGTGTGAGTGACCAAGTGTCAAGGTGGGACAACTCAAGGCTCACTTCAATGTGTACTGCAGGTCTGAACTAACAAGGTCTGAATATTTTCACTACATAAGTGTGTTTTAATAGATCTCAAGTATTTCCAGTTAAAACTGGTAGGGATAAAGATGATTTTAAGCTTGTCAGCAGCCATGGTTGTCTATTTAAACAAGCTTACTTACACCACCACTGCTGTTTTCCTGCCCTATACCCCAAACCACTCCAAGGCCCCCCATTTCCACGCAGACATGCCTGCCAATGAACATGAGTGCACTTGGACACGTACAGGCCGTTACAATGATGGAGGTGAGCTATGTATTTTGTTCAACAAATGTGGTCTGCTCCACAGAGACATCTTGGGCAAGGGAAAAACCTGTATTTTTGGGTTACCTGTGTATTTATTTGACATTAACATACAGTGGGAAACAGCGATGTGGAAGCCCTGAGCAGTAATGTGTGAGTAACTCCTGTAAAAAGAGGCATTAACATACTTTTACAAATCTGAATGACAACTTCGTAATTGGATACAGTGACTTTTCCACACTGGCTTCCAGACCCATTGGCACATGAGTGTGGGAAGAGCTTGCTGGGAGGCTGCGCACGCTGGCTCTGCCACCGAGCAGTTACCTGCAGGCATCAGGCTGCGTGCAGTTCAGAGGACGCTGTCACTGGTGGCCTCAAGCCAGGAAAGTGAAGAGGAAAAAGTGTTTCTTAAAAGCAGAAGCAGGACTGGGTAGGGGGGAGGGAAGCAGCTTGAGGAGCAACACAAAAAATAGATTTTGGGCAGTTTGGGCTATTAGAAACTGTGTTTGAGAAGTTAAATTGGATTATTTGAAGGACATAAATAGTTGAGCTGATTTTAAAAGCACACACTACAGCTTCTATTGCCAAATGCAGTTTTTCCAACCATCAGGCTTTAATAGAATTCCCTACATTTTTTTAAACAGTGTAGGAGGCCAATTTGAGGCTTTTCTAGGCACCAGACAAAAACCCTCACCCTACATGCAAGGATGTACCCTGTGCCCTCCTCCCAGCTGGCTTCAGCACAAACGCCACCCTGAACACAACTCCCATTCTGGCAGCAGTAGCACTTTGTGCCCTATGTCCTTCCCCTGCGCACAGAGCACCACAGATCCTGACAGCTCATTCCAAGGACTGGAGCCTGGACTGAACTCTCTGGCTTGGACTAAGCACAGTTAGGGGAAAACAAAATTAAATAGCAATAGTAAAGTTGCAGTCTGACTACTAGTGCAGGGGGAAATATTATGAGATGGGTATAAACTGACAAAAGACTACTTAGCAAATTTCCACAGCGCAGCGTGACCATACCTGGGAAGTGTTTTTCATTCGTGTCTGACAAAATAAACCAGGTGTTTCTCTACCTGGGAAAAGGACAGTGCTTAACCAGCACCAGACCACAGCCTGTGTGATCTTACCACAGCAGAAGGCTGACTGAGCACCAACTGACCCGCACCAGCTCAGTGAAGACTCAAGTTAAACACTGAATTTCAAAACTCGTACAAACCTCTTGTTTCATTTAATGGTGACATATTAAATGAGCTGAAACCAGTACAACCAACTGCTTACTATCAGAAGCTAAATAGAAGTAATTTTAAATTGCAATGAATATCAAATATAAGGTTTTACTGATGCCTTATATAAGTATTAAGCCAACCTGACTTTTAGAGGGAGTTTTGCAATATGTATAGAGCACCGAGACACCATACTTGGAAACAAGTACACTACTATCATTCATATAAACCAACCAAAACTGGCAACACTGCAAAGCCTTTGCAGTCCTTTCTTTCTGAACATTTGATAAAACACAAGCAAACATACTCTCTACTCCACGTTTCCCTAACTTTTACCTGTAAAGATAAAAAGCCCCAGACGGTGTGATACTTTCTAACGTGATTAATATTTTACACAAGTCAAAATTAAGATTTTTGTGTCAAGATTAGAGAAATTGTCTCTCAACAGGGACTGTGTCACTCCAAAAATAATTTAATGCAGTATTCCTTCCCTCTCTTAAGTATGGAGAAAAGTGTTTCCTTTAGAAGAGGAAATTCTCTTAAAGAGAGAATTGTTTTTAAGGTTGTTTTAAGATAAATAAAAGTTCAGGATGAAGCCAGCAAAAGGTGTGAAGGATTTCTCTTTGATTTCCCAGCTTGTGTATTTGGGCTCAGACACAGACTACATTTTATGCACATATTAATAGGATGCTAATAAGCCTACAGCTCTGCTTTAACAGGGATCTGTAGAGACAACCTGATATGTGGCACCACATACACCAGCCATTTTAAGCAGAAGATTTATTTCCCTTTCATGCTGGGAGAGAAAGAGACTTAGGTGTTTTTAATCACAAGTTCGGATAAAAAACCTTTGCAAAGTTAAAACTACTTGCTCTTTCAAAGAGCAAGATAGAAGCCAAGCCTTTTAAAGTAACTAGGAGCAGCTTCTACTCTTCACTGGTAATCCTATGTGCAAAACAAGGCCACTCAGTCGCAAACCTGCTCAAATTACTAGGTCATGAAAACAATCCAGGTATTAAAATCACAGAGCACTGAAATTAGGAGCATGTATTTAAATAGCTTGCTACAGCTCATGGAAAAATTTGGGAAAGGTCTTATTTAACTTTAAGCTTCAGAGATATTTCAAAGTTAAATCTTCTAGTTTGGGTTTGCTTTTTGGGGGTTTTTGTTTGTTGTTGAAGTTTTTTAAAATAACACCTGCAACATTTATGAGAGATACAAGGAAGTAAAAGGTAGCAGGGAAGACTAATCTTAACTATTTATATATCCCAGTTTATGGTTACCCTTAAAATAATATATAGAAATTACATGTAGTGACTTCTTAAGATTTAATCACATATTAAAAAAATGTTTCTGTACATCATATTGCCCAAACCAACTTGGTCTTTCACTATTTCATTTTGTTTTTCAGATTTCTTGAGCAAAAAGGATTAGAACATCTTTGTTTACATCATCAGCCACTAGAAAAGGTCTTTTGCTTGTCACACACATAACAGGAAAAGACCTACCGAAGTGATTTGCATTTGAATTTAAAATAAGAAAACCTGAAAAACATTAAGATTGATCAGAACTTGTTGAAATTGAAACTTTTCCCTTGTAGAAAATGTTCTTTTAATGCAACTTAAAAATAATCATTACACAGATTTTTGTAGTTGCTTATAAAAAAGTCCTCTGTATTGCTTAAGCATTTTACAACTATATATATATATATATATATATATATTTAAATTTTTTCCATATTTCCACCATGGTCAATTGGCCAGCATGTATGTGGACAGATACTAGTAAAACTATGTCAAATACCTTCTCCTGTCCTGGGAAGCGTCTCAGCTTTACACTTACTTCTTTCACCTTAGAGTTGTACTGACAATATTTGATGCATTTGATTTCAGCAGCCAACAGACACCTGAACAACTGTCAACCATCAGTTACTCTTTGTCAGCTTGAAGAAAACCTGGCAACCTTCCTATTTAGAATGGACATTAGGAAGAAGCTCTTCACTATGAGGGTGGTGAGGCCCTGGCACAAGTTGCCCAGAGAAGCTGTGGCTGCCCCCTCCCTGGCAGTGTTCAAGGCCAGGCTGGATGGGGCTTTGGGCAACTTGGTCTAGTGGAGGGTGTCCCTGCCCATGGCAGGGGGTTGGAATTTGATGATCTTTATGGTCCCTTCCATGCCTATGATTCTATGACTATTTTTTAATACAATAGCCAATATATATGAGTACAGTTCTGAAATTACAGAGAAGTTTATTAATTTGTTGGCTAGTACAGGATTCGCCTCCCCTTCCCTTCTATTTCTATATGGTGAGTTTCATCTGCTCACTTAAGCTTCCCATCTCAAGAGCACGAAAGGTGCAGAAGCAAGGTGGCACTCAAAGATTTCTCATGACTGTGTTGCAGGTGATGCAAATTTCCCTTGCATCCATACAACTGAATAGCTACAGTTCAACTAACTGCTGGTACCTCCTGCAAATCTACTCTGATTTCCTAGTTGTATGACCTAAAGAGTCGGGGTGCAGGCTCAAGAGAGGAATGTTAGAATCTCCAGCAAATGAGAAAGCCAAAAACTGGAGCTGAATGAAAAAAAAATACAAGGTGCACATAGATAGATAGTCAGATATACACTTGTGCTGATGTAACAAACAACATATAAACTGAGTCCACCTAACCAAAGCTGAACGCTTTGTGAAGGGTCCTAGATTTCTCCTAGATTAGGGAATGCACGTTATTGGTAGGAGATGCTAGCACTGCAATCAAAGCTGAAACTGTAGCATCCCCAACATCAGAGCAGCTGCAGCAATTCCATGAGGGAAATATGTGAAAGCCTGTCTGGCCCACAGTGATGTACCTTGCCATCACTAGCCCCAGACTGGGTTCTTCCTGCTGCCACTGACTAGACCTGACACCCAAGCCAGCAGACAATCACCTTGTCAGACTCTCAGCATCAACAACATACACAACCCAGCCCACGGTCTTAACAAAGCCTTGCTTTTGGGAAGAAGGGACTCTGACCTGCCCTGAGGGGATCCTGCTGCTGAAGCCTTGGAAATTTCATCTCACAAGACCTCAGGACAGCTCAAGTTTGTTGACTGCCCTGACAGAAAAATGCCTTTTTTCACCAGCGAAGGCAAAACTTAGCCACCTGCAAGAAGAACTGCAAAGGTTCTGGAAGGAGTAGGGTCAACTGTATTGTTCTGCTCGGGACAAAATTAAGTAAAGAAAGCAAGAAGAAAAAAGGAGCCTCCAAGTTACAACAGCTTAGTCCATTTGATCTGAGGCTTTTTACTTTACTTACAATACTCAGCAGGCTTTCACTTGAATCAATAAATTCCATTTTTCTCTCATCAGACTAATGGGTAAGTGAAAAACACAAATGCTATTTATTCCTGTGATAACCGTCCATACTTTAGAAGCTAGATGTCATCAGGATATCAGGAGGTATTTTATGCAATTTCTAGATTTGAAGACCCAGAGAGCAGAAGAAGCAGCATTCTTCATTACTTCCAAATTAAAGCACCTTTTGCTTGGAGCCCGCCTTCTTTCTCTGATTCTTTTCTTCAATGTTATTTTTCAAGGAAGTTTTAGTCTAACACAACTAGAAAACCAAATCCCAGCTTCTCCAACTATTCACTTGTCGTACAGTGTCCCATGATGCTATCACACTTTACTGTCCCCTGTGAGGTTTGCCTGTAAGACTCAATGCACTTCATCTTGCCCTGCACTGACAGCCGCTCCCTTGGTTTTTCAACTGCCCCCCATCAGAACTTGGCTCATCAGAGGATATGGACAGCAACAAATGTCTTGGGAACTAGGAGGGAAGGCCAAAGGACAGACCTGCCACCACCCCAAAGCCCCATCACTATCCAGTGAGTCTCCCACTCACATGGTTACAAGGGGGAAGCTCAGGTTGATGCTCTACCAGTAGCTACGTGCCAAGGACCTGACAGACAGCTAATGCTGCAGATTTACAAGCAATAGTGAAGCACCAAACTTCCCAGTGCAGGGGATGCCCCTTGCCTCCTCTGCTAGGGTTGTTTAACTCTTACATACTTCTCTGCACTGCTCAGGTTCACATGAACCACTACCAGCCCCAGGTGCTTCGCCACACGCCCCCCTCAAAAAAAAAAAAAAAAAAAAAAATAGGGGGGAGTTTTTTAAAAAAAAAAAAAAAGTCTAGTGTGAGATTATTCAGACAGAATAACCCCGGTACAAAACACAAGCACCACCCCACAATGAGATTTCAAAGTGCCATGGATGAAGTGCAGCTGTGTCATCAAAACACACATCCCATGCCGGGAGGGCTGTTACTCCAAGAAGCCAAGCAGCTGAAGGCTGCCTGGGGGACAAGCCACCCTTCAAGAACCACCCAACAAAAGCTGAAGAGTTTTCCCTGGGGTAAAACACCACAGTAGGATAATATCATATCATCCATGGTGCTACGAACATGTTTCTTCCCCTGCCTTCCCAATTGACTTGCAAGGATTTATCAGGAATCAGTCTATTATTTTATCTATGTTTCAGTTTATTGTTCACATAGTTTATGTAAAACTGTACTTGTTCTCTAAAAAAAAAAAAAAAAAACAAAACCCAAACTCCATAGAATAAAAGCACACAGCATGATTTATTAACTCACTATTCATCTGTGGAGACAAGCAGAATTCTCAGTTTGCAATGAAAATATGGTAGAATAGGAACATAATCAGATACTACATACTTTTAGTTATATTATACGCCATAAATAAATGTTTTAGCACATTTATATCAATTTCTTAGAATATTATATCCCATGAAAGTGAGAGTACCTTTTGATGTAAGGTGAAGACGTAAGATATGGAAAGAAAAACCCTAGTAGAAACAGCTCAAAAGGTAAACCTGACATTTGATTTAGGTTTCCTTTGTGGGTTGGTTTGTTGGGGTTTTTCCCATAATGAAGTTGTAAAGAACAAAACCTCACCATTCCTTCCACCAAATCAAATCTACCAACAATAATAAACACAATAAACCTCAAAACCAAATGCTTGGCTTGGCACAAGATCGCTGAGTTTGGACGCTACAGCATCCATAGGCTTTGTGTGAGGCTGTTCAGCAAAGCTACTGCTCACACTGGTAAAACTTTTTTATTACAGCTTTCTTTAAATGCTGTGACCAAAGTTTAAAAACCAAAAATGGGTGTAATGGCTTCAGACACCTAGTTAAGCGGCCTGTTTCCTAAAAGTGCTGATGACCCAGGAGCTCCTATTCACTTCAAAGCGTAGGATTTGGGGATGTTTGTTGCTCTAAGATTTATGGTCTCCCTACATCCTAACTGAGAGATTCAAGAAATTACAACTAGTAGCTCATCTCCATTAAAATTAGAAGTGCTGGACTGATTTGTGGCATCTATTCCAGAGACCGATGTGATCACATCTTCAGAGACCCTACCAGGGGAATGACTACTGTGAAGAAATGGGGATGCCCTCGAGAAACAGGGCACCTTGCCACAAAATCCATGAGCAGAGAGAAGTTGCAGCATGTGAGGGAGAGGAGAGGACGAGAGCTGCCTCTGCCTGCAGGTTAGTCCTAAACAAATGGAATATGATTCAACCCAGTGCTGTGGCTCTACTCCTGCCAATGAGCTAGCTTAATGAGATTTTGTAATAGCAGAAGTGCAAGTTGGGCAGTAATACTCCAAGACAGCATGTGGAAATTCATAGCTAAACAAAATAACAGCATCAAAAGCAAAAACCTCGATGCGGGGGTGGGGGGCATAGAAATCTTACCACCTGGCAAAGCTGGGACAGATCGAACCTACAAAACCCATACAAACCCCCTCACATTTAGTTATTGACACCCACTGGGGTTTCAGGGACTCACAAACCCCACAAATAAACATCTTCTTTTGCTCAAGGCGGGATTTTTTCCCTTGTGCATCCCAACAACATGGCACGCTTCACCTGTGAAAATTTTGGACGGCTTTCTCCTCTTTTGAGGAAAAAAAAGTAGCAGCTGCAGAGGAGTAAGAGTCCATAAAAGGATGCCAGTGTTAGCAACCTGAGTGACAGACAGGAAGGAGATTTCCACAATTGGCATTTGGTGAATTGCGAGCTATAAAAACTGTTTGGAGGTCGCTGGGCTGTCTGCAGTTTCTAGGCACAGCAGTTTAATTCTGTCTGCTACTAAATTATCCTACTTTGTTATAAAGATTTCCTTCAGAATTTCTTTGGATACTAAATTAAAGCAAGAAAAAGGAACAAATGACACCTCTTACTCTTAGTAGCCCATATTTTCTGTGACCACTTAACTATAAAAGTGGTTTTAGAATCTCATGTATCTTTGCATCCATCATTGGAAGAAAAAGTTACTTACTATTGTAGGTACTGTTACAAACTTCCTTCCACTTCGCCCAATTTATTTTCCTTTTATTCTGCTTAGCTTACAGTCTCCTTTTTATTTTTCTACTTTTAAATCTGCTTAGTCTTGATTACTAGGCATGAATTGCTGATATGTGTGCATCTATGCTGAAGTGGCACCTTAACAACCCAAGCTGTCAGTGCACATTTGTGCATTTTAGCTGATCTGTAGATAGGAAATCCACCCCGCAGCAAAAAGAGCTTTTGGAGGAAAACATAGGTAGCACCTTTCTGAAAGCAAATTTTTTCTCATAACTCAAAGAATTTCATACATCTGTTGCGGTGAAGGCAGGGAAGAGGTTTTCCCTTTCTCTTTATTCAGCATGAAGTCATACTGAAAGAACAGATTGAAATCTTGAGACATAACAATGAGTATTTAAGAGTTAATATTTAGGCATTAGAAGACAGGAAAACTAAAAATCTGGGGTCTTTTTGTCCTCTGGAGATGTTAAAAGATACTGCTCCATCACCACCCTGCTAGACAGTCCTGAAAGTCAACGTCCAGGCATATAAGTGGGACTTAGACTGTCTTAAGTACAAGCATCACTTCTCCCCTCTGTGGAAGGAAGCACCCTGTTTGACCACACTGGCTCTGCTTAACTAGTAATGACTCAACAAAGGCAGGGGTTTGGCATCTGCTTTCAAACCTCCTCTCTTAATGGGATTTCTCTGTCTTCTTGGCTACTTTTTGTCTTATAACAAACTAGCTTTCCAGCAGAGCTCTCCTAACTGGGAAAAGATAAATTAATTTCCAGCTATAGAACACATGTGGATCCTCCCACAAACACACCAGTCTTAATAAAATAATACTGACTACGCTCTTCCTGCTACACCCCCCCACCCTTTGCCCAACATCCTCATGCCCCTTAATTTCATGCATTTTCCCTCTTTCTGCTGCTCAAGATTTTGTTTGACACTAAAATCTGAATTTGTAACTGAATTCTCTGCTTTTGAGCTTCCCTGTTCAGCAAGTCCCAGTAGCACACATCTGTAGCATTTCTCTGTCTCTAGAGATTCTGATACATTTTAAAGCGGCACAGGGAAAAAATAACAACAAAGAAAAAAAAAATTGGGGGGAAGTCTCTCTCATTAGCTAATTTGTGCTTGGCAGATTTTTTATTAAACATATGTATTTTTCATCTTTTATCAGCATATGTATAGCCGGTATAGATGGAAAATAAAAGGAAAAGCTGAAGGAGCTTGAGCTGTTTAATAAGTTGAAACTGTTCAAACTATAAAAGTCTGTTGAAAGGTCATCTCACGTACTTGTTTTCTTGTGTCTTTGAAAGGGAAGAGATGGAATGGTCTTTGATATATACCCAAGAAATGTATCTGCATTATACTGTTAAAAGAAACTAGCTAATGCCAAGAAGATGAGATATAACTTGGTTTTATGTGGCTCTTAAGAGCACTAATATTCCCATTTGATGTCAGCTCCATTGGAAAATGAGATGTTCACTTGCTCAGTGTCCAAAACACGAGAAAAACCACATAATGGAAAACACTTTGCAAACAATCACACACACTCACAGAAAGGGTGAGGTTGGGGGGACACCTCTGAAGACCACCTACTCCAACCCCCCTTGCATATGGAAGCATATAGAAGAGTTACAGTTCAGTAGTTACAGCCTGAAGGTCATGTCCACAGTTGTGTGGGGTTTAGGGTTTTTTTTAGGTACTAGCTTGTACACGTTATTATCTGCACGCTTTCAAACCTGCACGCTTGCGAGCACCGGAAAGCAGCTGTTTTCCAGCTGTGGCCAGCTGGCGTCTCCGGCGATTGCCCGGCAGATGGCAACGTTGGTCCGGCTGTGGTTTGGTAGCGCACGGCCAGGTACCGGGTGCGCCCCGGAGCCCGCCCCCACCCCGGACACCCGCGCTTGACCGAAAACCGCCTTCACGAGCAGAGGAGGGATCCCAGCTGCCTGAACGTCACCGTGTGCTCAGAGGTACGCTCAAAGGAGGGAGAGGAGAGCCACAGGGCCCGGCTTGCTGAAACAGAAGTACAGTCAAACTTTGAACAGAGTAAAAGGGGTCTTCTGGACCGCGCACAACTGTGATCTCTGGCGCTACAAAATTGTAGTTATCACCCTACCTGTCGCACAAATGACGATACTTGATTAATGGTTGTGAATATGTAACAGGCAAGTGTCAGAAGGATGGATCCAGGCTTTTCTCAGTGATGGCCGGTGATAGGACAGGGGGCAATGGGTCCAAGCTGGAACATAGGAAGTTCCATCTGAATGTGAGGAAAAATTTATTCACCATGAGGGTGATGGAGCACTGGAACAGGCTGCCCAGAGAGGTTGTGGAGTCTCCTTCTCTGGAGACATTCAAGACTAGTCTGGATGCATTCCTGTGTGATCTAATCTAGGTGATCCTGCTCAGTCAGGGGGAATGGACTAGATGATCTTTTGAGGTCCCTTCCAACTGCTGACATTCTGTGATTTCTGTGATGCAAAGGCAAATCTCTTAGTCACCAGCAAGGCAGTTGAGGCACAAGGAAATCATCTGGAGACTTCTCCCTGCACTCTGTATAGTCCCACACAAAGAATAAACAAACAAATTAACTATAGATACAGGTAGAATAACCACAGCTGATATAAGAACCTGTTCCCTTACCAACCAAAGCGAAGAGTTAACTCTTTGCTCCACCAACACAGAAACTCTTGGCACTGGGGTACTAAACAGGGAGTTCCAACCCCTGACAGCTGAGCCATTTTGTTTCTACTTGATCAGAAATCCTGTAGCATCTGTTATCAAATAACCTGCTGTAGTAGTGTTACCCAGTCCTTTAGGGCTCTTTTCATTGTACCTTCCTCATCTTCCTCACTAAATGCTGATTTGTTGTTTAACCTCTTTCTCTTTACCATGTTTGATAGTCCTCTTTTTCTTGGGGTGCTTTCTTTTTTTTTCTGTACAAAAATAAATCAGTGACAAATAACCCCAAAAAACAAAGGGTTGTGCAATTGTGGCAATGGATACCTTCTGAGATGCTTGTTTTGCCAGTATATAATTCAGGCCATGCTAAAACACAGGCAATTCCTGCATCTGCTTGAGCATGTACATGAGCTTTAATTCATAAATACTTTTCATATGCTACTAACAAGCTATAACACAGATTAGCAAGCTACTTCAAATATGAAGTAGTGCCAAAGCCTGATGCTTTCCAGAGCTCAAATTTCAAAGTGCCATTCCAAGAAACAGGCCCTTTAGAAAGCATCCTCTCACCACAAGTCACACACCCCATATAGCTTTTGTGGCAATACTTCTGAGGTGGTACAAGCTCCTGCAGCAGTGGTCAAGAGCCAGTTATAAGAACACGTACATTCACGTTGCCCCTAGCAAATGCTCTTTCAGATTAAGTCTGAACACATCTTTCTTGCTTGCAGGAGGCTCACATCTGCAAAGAAAATAGTTATAGTCTCACAGAAATACAAGGAATTGCTGAAAATACTGCTGCACAACTTCATTTCTCTCACTAGCACAATTTGCTGCTATGAAATCTGAAATTGATTTTGAAAGCTGGTTAATACCTAATAAGCATCAAAATGAGGCAGATGTGACAACAGGCAAAATGACTGTAGAACAAAGACTGGCATATAGAAAGAAGCATGACTGACACGTAAGAAGAAACTTTGTTTTGTTAAAAAAATACCCACAACCACAAAACACACACTTCCAAAACCCCACAAGCATAAAGCACCAGTACTTCTTCCTCCCACTTACTCGCAAAATCCATCCCACTGGCGAAACACCAAGGCGCTGCTACACGGGCACACAGCTCGCGGTGGGAAGGAGCCCCCCTAAATTGTAAGTAATCCTCTGCAACCCGCAGAAGCCTGGCGGCTCCCACCCTGCAGAAAGGCCTCTAGGAACCCGCTGTGTTGAGAGGACTGGAAGGCAGCCTTGGCTTCCACCTGCCAGCCCTCTCCTTCCCAGTAGGGGGCAGCAACAACACCCAGAGTGAACACACCGATGCTATGACACTGACCGCATTTTGTGAGCGAGAGGGACAAACTTAGAACCAGTAATTCCACCTGTTTTCATCTCATTTTAAAATCCACCATCTGAAGGATACTAAGCAGCAAAGCAAAACAAACGTTTACAGTCCTGTCAAGGGTAGGGAGGGGTATAAGCACCAATTATGCTGTGGATTCAGATGAAAGTATCCCCCTACTGTGTTAAAACTGAACAGAAAGGATGAGGCTGACAGATGGTGCAGGTGCTCGTGTTCTCCAGAGTCAAGAAGATACTGCTGAGAACCACATGAGCAGTACAAGATGTATGAGAGAAATAGAACCGTGCCACAGACTGAGGTATTTTGTTGTTGTCGTGCCATGTCCCTAAGGTCCTGCCTACTCTTCTTCACATTATCCCTATTTTTCTATTTTCCCCTACCTCCATCTTACAGCAGGTCCCTGGTGACAGCCCATTTGCTGGTTCCCAGCAGCACCCTTCTGAGATAATTCAGTAATGTCCCTGGAGATGAGCTCACATCATTAGTCTACAGTGCACACTGGCATACACACCAGACACACAGATGACCTAAGAAGAAGGGGGCCTGCTGTGAGCCTGTGTCTACTACCTACTCCCTGATCCAACATCAAAGGGGCTTGGAGATGGTGCAGCAAAAGTGCACAAAGCTTAACACCACAGCAATTACACCACTGCCACAAAACTCTCTGAAACAAGATGGTCTAAGACTCTTTTTAAACTTGTGCAACTCTCCACTTGCAATGCTTAAGATATATGCTGTGTATCTTTTACCATAAGCTTCCATACCTCCTGCAGCACCAGCCAAGGATAATCCCACCTCGAGACAGGTGAGGAACAACTCACTGGGTGATTGTTGGAAGAAGAGGAAGTAACTTAAGCAACACAAGACTGGTATCACACAAAGGTGAATTACGCTGTGCAGCATCTTGGCATGTACACCAGGAAGAGCAGAAAAATAACCACGTACGTATGTTGGTATACCTGTCCTTCCTTCATGGGATCCTGATTCTTCCCCAGGTAAACACAGCTGCTGAGAAACCACTGTAAAATTACCATTAAATCCAAGTATAAGTCTCCCTCTGCATCTGCTAACATTCTTAAGTGGTTCATCATGTGCTGGATTAATTGCCAGTGGTACCTAAGATACCATGTTGAATCCACACAAACCTACACTGCCTTGTGTCAACATTGCTTCACCCTCTGTTAGGCGATGCATTGTCCAGTTTTTCTAAAGTATTTAGACAAAGCCCCATATAAAGTGCACATTGTAGTCCTAACTTGGGTGCTTTTATTATTTTGCTCACACAAAGAGATTTTTGTTGTGCAAAACCATCTAATGCACGACGCACATAAATTAAGGCAAGGGCCTTGCTCCCTGGCAGTCAAAAGAGGCATACATTTGAGGTGAGACAACACTTGGCATCGCCCCATCTAATTTTTAGGCATTCAGCTCACAGGCTGGCAGTCACCAGTTCAAGTCAGACACCAAACCCACAGTGACAGTGCCTGACAGAGCCTGGAGCTCAACTGCTGAAGACGTGCTCTCTCCCAGGCCCACCAGCGTTCTTTGTGCCCTGATTGCCAAGTGGGGGGAAAATTTTCAAAGTCCAAAAGTAACAAAGAAGTAGCCAAGGAGAATATTTCTCAAACCTAGACTCAGATGTTTTGAAACAAATTATTGTAGTGTAGTAACTATTGATTTAGCCATCTACAGGAGCCTGAATACCCTCATAAACAGAAGTATTTGTCATCTCTCCAGTGCTGAAACAGCCCTGTGAAATGGCAGACTTTGAGTAACAGACTAGTAGTTGCTGCAGTCATGTCCTCTGCACAAAGCAGTTCAAATCTGCACCCCCTCACCTTCTAGGAGAAGGTTACACCCAGACTGTTGGCTACACTGGATGAAGATATTTTACTTTTCTTCTGAGCCTACCCAGCAAAGAAAAGGGGATACATGTGAGGCCATAATTCTTTCCTAAAGACCAAGTCATAAACCAGGTAGAAAGGAATCCTGCTCTTCATTTGCTCACAAAACTACATGATGTTACTTACAGGAGTTTAATTACTTTCCCCTCTTACTGTGGTGGTTTGACCCTGGCTGGAAGCCAGACTCCCAAAGTCACTCTATCACTCCCCTCTTAGATGGACAGGGGAGAAAATACATGTTGAGTGGCTCAGGAGTCGAGATAAGGACAGGGAGATATTCTGCAATTAGTGTCACATAGAAAACAGACTCAACACAGAAGCCAGAAAACTAATTTATTGCACTACCCTACACACAGGGAGAAACCCGAGTCAGATAATGAGAAGTACAAACAGCTCTTAAAACACCAAGCCCCCACCCCTCCCTTCTTTGCAGACTGAACTTTATTCATGACATTTCTCTTCCCCAGGTTGACACAGGTAAAAGGGGGGTGGGGGTGGGAATTAGAGAATGGAGACTTGTCTTCAGTCAGTTTCTCATGGCTTCTTCTCCTTCTTGGGAGGTGGGGAGATGGGGCATTTTTCACACTCTTTCCCTGCACCAGTGTGAGGTCCCACCCACAGGGAACAGTCCTCCATGAACTTCTCCATGTTGAGTCCTCTCCCACAGGGCCTCAGCTCTTCAACTGCCCCAGTGTGGGTCACTTCTATAAACTCAGAGAATGTCTCAGTCCCAGACTGCTGTGCCCATCCTGGTCCCCCACAGAGGCATCCCCAGCAAACCTGCTCCAGCATGGGTCTCTAGCTCTATCTCTTATCTCTCTCCATAATATCCTTATCTCTTATCATATCTCTATCTACCAGGGCCTTGCTCCAATGTAGGCCACACTCTTCCATATTCCTCCCCCTGCTCCATGGTGGTCTGCCCAACCCAGGTACCTCTCCACAGGCTTCAAGTGGAGTCTCTTCATCCTCCATCCTGCAGGAGAACACCCACCCCACTGTGGTACTCACCACAGGCTGCAGGATATATTCTCTCAGCACCTCTTCCTCCTCCCTTCACTGACCTTGGTGTCTGCAAAGTTTCTTACATCTTCTCACTCCCTTCTCTGGTGGCAAAATGCAGCTGTTTTCAGTTTTCTCTCTCTAAACTGTGATTCCCAGAGGTGCTGTGACTGGCACTGATTTGCCCAGCCAGCCTTGTCAGTAACGGTGTTTGGGAGTTTGGTCTTGGGAGCCCAGCTGGTAGTTACTTTCTTGGACCTTCTAGAGAAGGTTCTAGCAGCTTCTTAAAGAAGCCACCCTGCAAAATCACAACACTTATAAATCTCAGTCTCCTACCTCCACATGGACAAGCAGTTTCCCCCTGTTGTGGTCTAACCTGACAGGCAGCTATAACAGCCACAGTGGGATGGGGGAAAGAATGGAAAAATAAACATGGGAATTAAAAAAAAGTAAAAACTTGTGGGTTGAGATAAGGACAGTTTAATAGGATAGAGAAGGAAGATGATTCTAATAGTAATGGAATATGTAAAACAAGTGATGCACAGCACAATTGCTTACCATCTGAAACCAATGCTCAACTAGTTCTCAAGCCAAACCACCTCCCAGCCCACCCACCCCCCATTTCTATCAGAGCATGATATCATGTGGTATGGAAGATCCCTGAGGCCAGTTTGGCTAGCATTGTCCTGGCTGCATATCCCACCACCTTCTCATTGGCAGGGCAATACAAGGAACTGAGATGTCCCTGGCTGCTGGGCAACAACTGAAACATCAGTGTGTTATCAACACTGTTCTCATTCTAAATCCAAACCACAGCATTACACCAGCTGCTAAGAAGAAAATTAACCCTATCCCTACTGAAACCGGGACAGTCCCACATACAAAGCTGCTTCTGAGAACCTAAGGGCTAGCTTTGAAACTGGAGCTCCCACAAGTCAGATAGGCCACAATTTCACAGAGGAGGAGTGGGAGAAAAAAAAAAGTATTTACTGCTCACAGAGAAGCAATAAAAATACCCTTCAGGCAACTCCTCAAACTGTGAAAAGAGACCAAGTTACACAACCTTTATCTGCCCCCTTCTCACACACAGACTCCTCACAAGACGAAACGTAAGAAAGACCCCATTTAGCACGCTCAGGACATGAAAGCTCAGGTTTGCCACTTTTCCTAGGCATGTGGTTGATGTCAACCAGAATGTCAGCATGCAACCCAACAGGCTGGGTTCTGGCATTTTCCAGTCCCTGGTGCAAAGAGCTGTGAAAACCCATCACAGCAAGGCATAACCAGCTCCCAGAAACACAACTGGGTGCAGGAAGAAGAGCAAACCCTAAGCCACAGGTGCTGTTGAGAACCCTTGTGCAAAGCCTTTGCGCACATGTAAATAAAGGGGGCTGGATTAATTACTTCATGCATCAGTTTAGTGACCTGACCCCACAAGCATGGTGTGCACATGTGTGACTTCTTAGAGCCAAGTGCCAACCTTCCCCTCACCTTCTCAAAGAAATGGCAACATGCATGTCCCCTTGCATGCCCCACCAGCTGCCAGCACTGGTGGGACTGTCTGAGCACCAGTAAAGGTGTCACCTGCTGCCTGAGTCAACCACAGAAAGCTTGGACAGACCAGTTACTTTGGGCTCCACAGCAGGTTACCAGCACTCTCACCTCAGACCCTGCTTCTGCCAGCTCCAACAGTGACAGCCTCCAGCTATCACTCCTCCTGGCTGAGCCTTTCCACCCCATCAGCCTGGTTCTGGCCCGAAGCTGCAACATTTTCCCAGGTGCCTGAGGACAGGTCAGTTTTCCCAGATCCACTGCCTCCAGCTCTTGTCCTTGTTATTTAACCCCAACCAGAGGCACAGCAGGCTGGTAGAGCGCTTGTGGTGCAGGAAAAGCTGTTCCTGAGGCCACTTTGTACCTCCTCATCCCAGGTGGCAGCTGTGGCTGCTAGCAACATTCTGCTTCAAGCCCTCATCTTGGACACACTTCAGGCTAAAAAAGACCTTGAGGGTGAGGAAATTAAAACGCCCCAGCCCCACTAACTTTCAAATCAATAAGGCCTTGAAGTGCATGTGCAGCACAACAGATTTCCTTTTTAATCTGTCATTTGATCAAATACAGGGTTTTTTTTTTAATGCTGATGCTCAACATAAATGCAACAAGTTAAATATTAAATTCTTCCTGCAAACACAGGAAAGTTATGTTAGTAGCAGTAAGTTCCACTTGTAATAATATACTGAAACGGGGGCACTTTATCTTTCTCAAATTTTACTCTTGATCATATTCAAACTGGTTTTTTTTAACTTAAATTTCAAAAATATGGTAATATATATGCATATATTTACCTGATGCAGACATCTGGAACAAAATTTCATCCACTCTGGAGTTGGCTTAATGTTTAAAAGAAGAACACCAGGATCTAGGAGACATCACTTAGTCCTAAATACACAAAATACTTCACCCCCTTATAGTTTAATCTGGATTAGATCATAACCACGCAATGCTGCAGTACAAATATTTGCCAATAGCCACAGCCAATTGCCACAACAGAAGTACATTAGACAGGGGAAAAAATCCCCCAAACAACCCAATCCTGTTCATCTCATGTAAATTTAATGTCAGAATATATTAGCTGTGACTGCACTTCACAACTCAGCATGGCTTCATGCAGAAGATAAAACACTTTGATTTACAGCATTATAAGTGTTTGCTAAATGCCTTAATTGCCCTCTCTTCTTTCAAAGCAGCACTTTATTATTAGCTTACAGAGTGTGCTTTGTAAGGCAGACCATTTTTTCCTAATTTCTTATTGACATCTTAAAAATCTGTATTTTACTAATATTCCTTTGAATAAGAAGAGTGTCTGCTTTACCTCGGCATCCAGTGATGAACAGCCACATTCATCTCCTTGTTACTATGGCAATATTACGTAGGAGGTACAGAAACAGACTGATGCTTTTATCTTTTCCTTTTGTACTTAGAATATACTCTCCCCCCCCTTTTATTTTTGAACAAAAACAACCACAAAGGGGGCTGGTGAATCATTCAGAGAATCAAAACAAAGGTTACTTTATTAACTTTGTTGTTATATTAACTGAGGGTAAATTGCAGGGCTATGAATGAGAGAGAAACACCAGAGACCTTCAGATATGATCTGGCAAACAAAGTATTTTGTCTTTTTAATGTGGTGGTGGCTTTAAAATAAAGCACCACCAGGGCCCCACTCTGCTTGCTTCTCAAGCAAAATGGAACCCTTTGCTGTTTAGCAGTACCCAGGCAACCACAAAAGGGTCACTCACATAACTTGCTGCTTCCCCTGGAAACAACTAAAACACTCAGCACAGGCACACGTGTGTGGGACAGAATCCCACTTTTTACATGAACTTGACCAAGATGCAATGGAGACAGGCTGTTGGGTGGCTGCTGCTAACACCTCCTCATTTGCCTCTAACTAGCAATGGTCTAAGGTTCCCAAAACTGTGGGGTGCAGAGTAAACTCCTCAGGCCATCAAATACATTCAGTCCTGCTTAGTGCTATCAAGAGACTTAAAGCAAAACATCTCATTTCCATCTATTGGCTCAGAGCAGAAGCTCTTCCTGGTTGTAAAAAGCACACCCAGATGAGTGGAGGCCCCAGGCCAGCTGAGCTCTCGGGGAGCAGGCACCTTCAGCAGCTCAGCCAGCTGAGCAGAGGGGGAGTTTGCACAGCTGTACACCAGCCAGCAGTGGCACAGCTGCCTGCAGACCAGCTTTGCTGTGCTCCTCCTATTCTGCTTACATCCTGTGTTCAGTTGACAGAGGTTAGCCTGCAAATTTCCATTCAGACTCATCATTCTGAATTTTGTAAAGAAGAAAACCAACAACATTGTACAGCCTGTGCTTCCCCCACAAAATAAAAATCACAAAAAAAACCAAAATAACCCTCTTCAAACTCAAGGAAGGTATCATAAAATCTCATGAGTTGGAATGGACCCATAAGGACCATCAAGTCCAACTCCTGGCTCCACACAGGACCGGCTAAGTCAGAGCACAGGACTGAGTGCATCATCCAGACGCTTCTTGAACTCAGCCAAGCTCAGTGCTGTGACCACTTCTCTGGGGAGCCTGGAATAGCGCCTGACCACCCTCTCCATGAAAAGCCTCTTCCTAACATCCAACCTAAACCTCCCCTTTCTAACTTGATATACTGCAAGAGAATACTGGCACAACATGTCTTCAGCCATGTTGCAGATGACTCTTTGTGGACCATGCTTCTACTTCAGTACTACACTAGACAAGCCATTTTTCTTTCTCTTTTACTCCACAAGACCTGTAGTTTAGACAGCTACACATTTTTAATGCATGTTCTTGTAGCTTTCAGCATTTTTAGGCAACTTGCCAGAGGTAGAGATTACCAGCAACCACATTTACACTCAGAAATGTGGTTAAACCCATAGAAGTAACCTGTGGGTTCCAAGCAATATAGAATTTGCAGGATGCAAATGCCACCCCTTGCACAATAAGTTATGGAAGCATCAACACAAATTGAGTTTTTGCTGTTTCACAGTAATTCCCCCTGCAATATTGCTGGTTTAAAATGAAAGATATTGTGGTGATCATTGACAGTACCTGGGCCAGACTGTTTCCCGTTTTGACAGAAGCTTATTGTACACCCAGTGGAAAAACATTAGGAAGCCAGGCGTTTGGAAGTTGTGCATTAATGTGTTTATTATACTTGTAATTGAAAGGAGTCGCTAACGGCATCTCGCATATCAACCTCCAGATACAACTGCCAAGGCAAATTAATTCTACCCTAAGAGGACCCACGTAAAGTCTGCACAAAACTTTCCCGTCAATGTGAAAAGCAGCTCAGTGATAACCTATGAAATGAAAAAAAGTCCTTCCCATGGACCAGATGGTTAAAAACAGCGACCACTACGAAATACATTCATAACACCGGGGCAGCAGGTCAGCCCACTTGGTTAGAGCCAAGCAATCCATCCACACAGCAGTTAAACTATGCTAAAGCCCCGCAATGCCAGTCCCACAAACAGCCTTCCAGAACCAGCTACT
The DNA here is from genome assembly GCA_013399135.1 of Heliornis fulica. Classification (NCBI taxonomy): domain Eukaryota; kingdom Metazoa; phylum Chordata; class Aves; order Gruiformes; family Heliornithidae; genus Heliornis; species Heliornis fulica. Next base: position 374,012 of record VXBZ01008389.1, on the reverse strand, counting down.
CAACCGTCTAATGCTGCGGGGGTTGGGGGAGGAAGGGGAGAGGGGTTAACTCATCCTCGGAGCTGTAGGAGTTACAGTATCAATAATATGGCAACACTATGGCCATAATCACTACGCAGACCGCGTTCTACCACACAACAAGCGACCAAGACCCCCAGAGCCCACCGCTTCTTGCGGAGCATTACGGGAAGCGCCCGCTGCCCATCGTTCCCCCGCCCGAGGGGAAGGACCAGGGCGGACAAGCCCGCAGCCGGCGGGGCGGGACCCGGGCCTGGGATGAGGGGGGACGCAGCCCGGCCGCTGACCCGGCCTCAGGCACACTTCGAAGGCTCCTCAGCGCCCCCGCACCCCTTCTCCGGACTATCCCGGGGAACGCGGGCCCCGTCCCGGCGCTGCCACCGCCCCAGCCCCTCGCTCCGGACGCCCGGCAGCTTTTCCCCCGATAACGGCTCCGAGGCACCTCACGCACTTCCCTCGGGAGGCTCGGGGGGATCCGCTCCCGCCCCAGCCGCCAGCAGCCCCCGGGGGGCTTGCAGGCACGGGGCGCTTGGAGGCTTTACTTCCCCAGCGGGGTTTGCCGCGCAGAAAGCGCCCTGCGAAGGCAGCGCCGCCCATCCCTCCCCGTGCCCCGCTACAGGGCTTACCGGGTCGGCTGGGGAACTCCGCTGGCAGGTGAACGCCGAAACGTAAATCCGAATGCCACCACGGCTGGCTACAGTTTGCTCTCCTCTGTGCTAATTGCTAAGAAACTAATGGCTTCCGGGCTAATTATTTTAATACTTGATTAGGAAGTTCTTTTTGGTTTTTTCTTTTCTTTTCATTCAAAGCTCAGCTTTTACCAGTACTCATAAGTGAGGTGAGGACAGGGAACATGATGAAACCTCCTTTAGTCAGAGTTCAGGGCATCCATTGACCTTCACTCAACAGCTCATTTAACCACAATGTGGAACTAATTTGGGCAGGGGAAATAATTCATAAAGGTTTTATTACACCTAGCACTTCCACCTGAGATGTGAGCCCTCACAGTAAGAATGACCCAAGTTATTACAAAACACAGACTAGATGCTTTTGATACCTCAAATTCTATAAAAACCTGAAACAACTGAGAAAGCTCAAAGCTGCTCCAGAGCTCTCACACCTTCTTCATACATTACAAACAAGGGGGAAAAAGTGACTTAAAATAACATCCTTCAAAAGCAAAAGGCCTTCAACAACACTTTCAGTGAAATTCACAAGGCCTAGAAGCCCTTACTTCATCATCTATGCACTCATCTTACAGATACTGCTCCTCACACACTCCACAGCCACTTGCTGGCTTGCTCCTGGGGCTGGGCAGGGATCCAGGCTGGGGCCCATGGCTGAGCAGCCCTGCTGCAGGCATTCATTCAGCTGCAGTCATAAGGTTTCCCCCCAAACTACCAGAACTTTTTTGAGAGACTATTGCTTCAGGTACTCCTCCCTAGGCAGGGAAAAGAAACACCCGTGTCTTTCTCAAAGGCCAGGTACTGAGTTTCAGTAACTGGCACTGCCTGAGGTGAGCAGAAGCTGTGGGCAATGGGCATCGCTTCAGGCTTGTCCCCTTACACAGATACAAGCACACTGCTGTCATAGGTTCTTCCTCGCAAACTGGTAACCTCTCTTTCAGGAAGTATCAAAACCAGACCTTGCCAAAAGCTCTTCCCCTCTTTACAAAGCCATTACTTAGAAGAGAATTTTCTTAGGAGAGAAAACAGAACTGTACCTTTAAGTACCTCACAAAAACAACCTGCACAAACTAAAGAAACACCCCTCAACTCCAGCAAGTTCCTGCTGGAGAAACACTCAACCCTCCTGCTTACCTCAGGAGACCCGATGACCTCCCCATAGCTGAGAAAGGCAGGTGAGACTACTTGACAACAATTCACAGCGAAGAGCCCTTCTCAGGGCTTTATAAGTGTCTTGGTGAGGAAGACTATGAAAGAATGTGTAACAGCTGGGCAGTAATGTGCTCTCTCCCTGGCCTTGAAAAAGAAAATTTTGTTAACTGTGTCAGTGGGAAGTTGAGATTGGAGCATAAGTGTAAGCTCAGTGATGTACAGGGCTGAGGTTGTTCAGTTAGAGTAAACATGGGCTTCACCCTTGTCACAGGCTTCTCCAGACTTGCCTAGAAACACCAGTAAGGCCAACATTTACTTATGTTACAAAAGAAAAAAAAAGCAAAACAAACCACAAACCAAAATAAGCCACACAGAGAGAATATTTGGTAGGTTTGTGGTTGTTTTGTTTGTTTTTTTTTTTTTTCCTACCAGAAATCATACTGACGTGCATTGAAGAGGAAGGAAAACTGCCTTGAAGTACGTATAGATTATTTTAAGCATCTATGGCACCAGCTGCTTATAACTGTCTTTCAGCAGCTAAAAGGGTTATGAGTGGGAGACCAAGGCTGAGGCTGCTTGAGGCTACCTAATATATTATGTATTGCAAAAAGCAAATGTAGGGACTTCCAAGCTGCTTTAATAGCATCCCACTTACGTTTTCCAGTCGTGCTACCAGCATCCAGTCCTGAACCCATGACTTGAGTAAAGCACGCACGGAAAGGCTCAGGCTGACTGGGGACTAGTGGGACAGGGTGCTGTGGTAGGAGGTTTCTGTTCTTGGCTCTTCAGAGGGCTCTCACTCTTTCGGCAAGAAAAAGAACAGTGGTTAGTTCATGGTATGATAATTATTGACATATAATTACATAATAGATTTTAGATAGCAGTAGCAATGCTACACAAATTGAATGATTTATTTGAGGGTTTTCACTGCTGTCTGGATCTCCACAGGCATTTTTTGTCTTTTGAAACCTAATAACCTAATAGCAAGGCTCCAATATCTATTGTATCACATTTTAAGGAAATGAACAAGCAGCTCTATTTAATTTACCAACAATTTTTGGATATTAGAATTCCTTAGTTTTCTTTCTACAGTGAGGTAAGATACCTGTAAAATGACCAGAAGTTACTGTTAGTATGCAAGAAGTAACTTTCAACTTTTCCAGCACTGCTCATAAGATTTATGGACATTTGGATTAAAGTATTCAGAACACCAGAGGCATCATTTATCATTAAAAGACAGCAGAAAGGATAGTAAATACTGAAACGAATAAATCTTGATGTTAATATTTAGTGAAGGGGTTACTGCTCCAAGCAGAACTTAGTTACATGACTCCAGAGAGCCCAATGGCTCTTAATATCCAGACCAAAATCAGGGCTGTGTATCTTCATCTCAGGATGAGCCTATCTCAGGCCCATTTCCAATTCCCGAGTACAATGGTTTACCTAACTCAAAAGGTCTTAGATGCGTGATCTCTGGGTAGCTTTGTTCAAATTAATTCTTTAGAAAAATAAATCTGTCCAGGCACTTCTCAGGTTCTCCAATTCTTTTTTGTAGTGTACTTTGGGTAGGTTCCTTATTTGACAGACTTGGCAGTACCCTTCAATTCTCCCAAGTCACATCATTGTATTTGCTCCTGTTCTGTGTTCAAATTTATCGGATTTTCTGCCACACTTCAGACACTGAACAAAGCAGCTTTCAGCTTCACAAGTAAGCTTTATGAATTGATCACTTTTTGTTGGAGCTACCAATTATAGTCAATATAAAAGCATGGGGCAGTTTTAAAGAACAAGATTGGTGGGAGTCCAGGATGCTCCATTATAAACTTGCATTCCTAAGGGACACCAGAAGAAAACTCAGCTACAGCTATACTACTGTTTTCCTCGTTGTCGGGGGGAGGCAACCCCAAAGATGGTCTGATATCAATCCAACACCACTTACATTTGGCAGGAAATTTACAATTGTTGAGGAAGATTTGCTTAAAGATGTTGCAGAGAAATGATGAGTAGTGCAGAACGTGCGGACTCAGTTAAAATTATATGAAGATTCCCGTGTTTCATATGACTACAAATGACCCTCTGTGCTTCCTTAAATGCAAGAGAATGACTGTCCATATGTTCCCATGTCCCGTGCTTTTCTCTTTGGCCTTTAAGCATTGCTATTTTACATCTGTGGTATATTGGTTCTTTTTTTAATTTTTTTTTCACAATGATTGTATAAATACATTTAATAACTATTAGATCTCAAAGCATCTTCCCTGTCATTCAGGAGGTGGGCGGGATGCAAAACAAAGTGTTTGAACAAACCTGGAGCTGAAGGGAGTACCACACAAAATGTAGCCCAGTCGGGGGCGAGACTAGAGCTGTGAGCCTGGGTTTAACCTTCTCCTTTCTACCAGCGACGTTTGTACCCCCGGCCCCTCCCGCCCCACACAGTTCTGAAGAGCATCAGGTACGGGCACAGCCCGGCACGGGGGAAGGCCGCAGCGGGTC
>VXBZ01008389.1:210326-367406 GCA_013399135.1 Heliornis fulica | reverse complement strand
CCCCCCCCCCACCCCCCCCCCCTCCCCCCCCTCCCCCCGCCCCGGGAACACCCTTTCCCCGGCGCGGGGTGGGCGTGCGGGCAGGGACGGGGGTCGTCCTTACCGGGCAAGCCTGCCCGCTCGGGCCCGCCGCGGGCAGCTCCTTCCCGACCCTCAGCAGAGCCGAAGTAAAGGCAGCATGGGGCTCATTCCACGGGCGGGCACACTCTGACCTCCTCTCAAAGCCCTCGACGTCCGAGCGTGAAAGGGGAGGCTTTCGGTGTCGCGTTCAGCTACAGCATCCTCCCACCCTCCGCAGAACGTTAACGGCAGCTCGACCCTTACCCTAGATGGGGCAGGCTTGGCATGGGTGCTGCCAGGCATCACACGGACCGGAGCAGACTCGTACGGGCGGGAAATTCCAAACTTCACACGGGAACAGCCCGCCTTGGCCATGAGGAGCCCAGGCCAGAGCTCGCTCTTGCCAGCCTTCCTCGTGTGCCCGAGGCAAAGCATGTTGCTCAGCCCTCGGGGTTCTCCTGGACGAGGAAGGCGGCAGTCGTTTCCTAACTTAGGACCCTGAACAGGAAGAGAGGTGAGCGGTACTAATAAGTGAGCATATGTTTCCTATGAATCCAGAATAATTACCACACAAATATTTTGTGTGAAGTGTCACAGTGTGTAATTTCTGTAGATTTTACTTCAAAGTGCTATTTTATCAGAAGCTGGGTAGGATGCACACATTCCGCAGGGATAGAGATCTCCACATCTGTGGTTTCACACTGTCATAGAAGGGTGAGGACAGAGCAGCTGTGAACTTCAGCACACCACTCCATGGAATTTTTGGAGTTCAGTTCTGGTGACCCAGTAACACCTGCCACTTGACATTTAGTAACTTTGTTATTTATCGGAGAATGTAAATGAAAACCAAATAAACCCAAATAGACAATACCATTCTAATTAAAGATGACAGCAGAGTTGACTGCACTGGTGGCTGATGGGCAAAACCAGCTCTGGACCAAACAACTGCCTGGTCCTTAAGCACCAGCTAGTGAGGTGGGATCTCCCTGGTGTCATGTATAGTGAATAGCATCAACCAATGACGGGGTAGCGATGGTCACTTCCAGGGTGACATCCATTGCCACCTACGCACACACTAGTTCCTCTTTAATGGAATCTGGTGAAAACTAAAAGGAACTTCAAATTCACTCAAGGGTTTGCCAGCACCCAAGGGCCATGATGGGCAGGGCTGGCAAGACTGTCACAACACCACACAGCACTGATGAGCCTCAGAGCCTGCTGCTAGGTCACAAAATCAGAGTTGTAGGGTTTTGAAGGGACCCTGAGAGAACATTGAGTCCAACCTCCCTGCCAAAGCAGGTTCCCTAGAGCAGGTCACACAGGTAGGCGTCTAGACCAGTCTTGAATATCTCCAGAGAAAGAGACTCCACAACCTCCCTGGGCAGCCTGTTCCAGTGTTCCATCACCCTCACCATGAAGTTCGTTTGCACATTGGTGCAGAACTTCCTGTGCTCCATCTTGTGACCACTGCCCCTTGTCTTGTCCCCCACAAACACTGAGAAGAGATTGGCCATTTCGCTTTGTCTCCCACACTTCAAATATTTATCAACATTGATGAGGGTCCCCTCTCAGCCTTCTCTTCTTAAGGCTGAACAGCCCCAGCTCACTCAGCCTTTCCTCATAGGGGAGACGCTCCAGGCCCCTGTCACCTTTGTGGCCTCTGCTGGACTCCCTCCAGGAGATCCCTGTCTTTTTGTCCCCCCATCACCAGCAGGAAGCAGCAAGTTACTGTTACTAATCAGTTAAAGCTGTGGCTTGCTTGGTAGTTGTGTAAGGGATAATAGAGGATGGTCCAGGTCACACACAATGGAAAGCACTATCTCGATTACCTTGGCTAGTTGACAAAGGAAAAGAAACTGACCTTCATATGAGGAGGGAAACCATAACAGTGGAACAGGTGGAACAGGGAGCTGCTGTAGGGAGCTGCTGTTAGCAAAACAGAAACACAAGTCCAGTGAGGCTCGCTGTGTGTACTGGCCATTCACGCAGTGACCCAAGCTGGCACCTTTCCACTGGGCCTGATGCAGGATGTAAGGAGACTGCCTCGGCAGAGAGACATGGAGTGCCCTTTGAAGATGCAGGGGACGCCCTGAAGGTGCTGTGCCTACCTCCCTCCACCATCCAATGTGGCCCCTTATCATCTTGCTTCCTATTGGTGCTGCGAAGACCCCAGGGTTGGTAAGACTCTCTTAACATTAGTATACGTTTGAAAATGGCTTAGCAAGGCTTGAAACAACACAGCTGTATTGTAACTGCTGCCTTGGTGTGCACTCATGTCTGTGCACTGGAATCTTCAAAAAAGGACCTGGCTTCAGCTGCAAGACCATGCACTCGTCCTTCACACAGCTTCCCCAAAACACGCTGCCATTCTGTGCAACATACGGCGAGACTCAAGGGGAATGTGCTGCAATTCCTCTATTTAGCCTTGAACCTCAAATACTAAGAGGCAGGGTTTTTCCCCTTCCTGACACTGCAGCCCACATCTCTTCTAATACATCCTTTCTTCTATCCAGGGAGTAGTAGAATAAACAAGTAATCCAAAGTAAGTAAGTGGGGCTTAGAACACAGGTAAATTAAGCACGTCCATCCTGTGCTAGAAAGATCCTCCTGTAATATAATATCGCCATCAGACATTTTGGATTAACTTTGCTGCCCAGTAATGAACAGTTCTCAGTTGCTAAAAATTAGAAAGGAGAACAGCTTGTTGAAGCTAGGCAAAATATTAACAGATTTCACTTCCATCCATTATCAGTTCAACTCAGAATAAACAGTTTCTCTAAATGCCAACACAAAGAAGCTTTAAAATCACTTCTGCAAATCTAATAACCAAATTTACATAGGCATATAGATACCCACTGCTTAATGTATCTTCCATTTATTCAAGTGTAATGCTAAATTTTTTTTCCTTCTAAAGCAGATTTTTAAATAAAAATAGTTTAGGCACCGTTAAAACTCATTTTTTCACAAATCTCACTTATACATTAGTCATAAGTTCTTTTAGTAAGAAGTATTAAAGTATGAAAGTAAACAAAAATCATTTAAAATATAACTTTTTTTAATAAAATTGAACAGGCTTTAAACAGACCTTTCACATTCTCTTCCATAAGGCACACAGATGTTTCAAAGGAGAAGTTACTTATAACTTACCAAATCTTTACAACGTTTATAAAACTTTCTTTGGAAAAGTGTACAATGAATAATATACAGACATAAATGGAACACTGCAAATTTTAGACAGAACAGAAAAGGAAATCTTTACGTGTAATACCCAGCTCCTAGTGGCTTGCCTCTATTGGGGAATGAACTGTTACTGGATGCAAGGTAGTTTTAAGACTACTCTGCACACACAACACTTAAATGTACATTTTTGTTTAAAAAAATAAAAAAGCAGCCTCAAAGTTCCAGGCTAAGCACAAACAGTTCCTAGTAAAAATTATTTAATCCCTCAAATGCAAAAGGCATGGAAGATACTAAGTTGTTACTGGGTACTTCATGAGTTGGAAAGTATAGTTTTCTGAGCAAACTTCACAGAGGAATAAAAGTTGGCTTTTAAAGCATTTAGTGGTTGAATTTATGCTAGACAGGATGAGAAGCATTTAATCACAGCATCCCTTTAAAAACAAGAAAAAAAAAAGTCAGTTATTTTCTTTCTTCACATCAATCATTACATACTTAAAAACATTACATAAACTGAAGAAAAAAACCCCAATATTTTATCAAATGCAGGATCTTCACAGCTAGCCTTACACTGAATACAGATAAAGCAAAAGCTCCATCTCACTCACACTCAGGTCTGCTGATATTGTCTAGGTCTTAAACACTGCTGACACTCCACGCACACGCAGCACAGTGTTAAAAACTGTCCTGCAGCACACTTGGTGGCTTCGCAAAGGATAGCCAGCTAGGGCAGGGCTGAAGACAGAGGGACAACCAGCAAGTCATGAGGGGCGTGCCTTGAGTCCAACCCACATTTGAGGTGGACCATCACAGTGCAGGAAACTAAACCTTTGAGCCTGGGCTTTCAAGTGCACATAGGAACAGGGCACTGTTCAGAGAGCTGGCTCAGCCTTAAGGTTTGAAAGAGCTGAAGGGGTCTTACTTCTTTAACTGCCAGTAAACAAACTGGTTTCAGACTGTTCTCAGGACACTCCCTATAGGTCCCTTTAGTTTTCATGTTCTCAAAAACATAACAACTTGTGAAGGAGCAGAATTTGTATTCTACTTAGTCAATTTGAAAACCTAAGGCAAATACTATAATGGCTTCTTAAAGTCAGGTATATATGTACATACGTGTATACATTTTTGTTGTTGGGTTTTGTTTGTTTAGGGTGTTTTGTTTCTCTTCTGCCATGCCAGCAGAGCCACCATTAATTGAAAAGAAAAAAACCCCACCAAAACAAACATGAAAAGGGTTTACTCTTAGCAACAGTTTCCTTTAAGTCAAATCAAGTAATGACAATTTTGTTGAAATAAAAATAGTTTAAACAAATTATATATAACACTGTTCACTGACACTTAGCATAGTTCAGATCACTATTTCCATAAGAAAGGCAGCCTATACAAGAAACTTAGCATTCCACATAAGCAAATAACTCTATAACCCCTAAATAAATTGCTGTGCTACTAGAAGCAGCCTTTACAAAATTCAGTTCTGACTCATAAGATCTAACAGACAAATAAAGCCAAAGAAATTAAGCAATGCATATAACCTAATGTTTTTCTGACCAGAACTCAAAGTATTGTTGGTGGGGAAAAAATGCCAGTGACAAGTAGTTCAACTTGTTTTCTGTGCAAAGCAAGACAGAACAACCCTACTGAGACTGTCACATAGCTTGAGGTGGCTGAAATAGTAAGATGACAATCTGCAGACCAAGTTCAGTTTAAGTATTGAATTAATTGTAATCATCATCTACTATTTTAAATACATATGTGTATATATATGGCTTAATCCTCCCCAGATCAAATCTGAAGCTTTAAAAACAATCTGTAATACGGATTTTTTGGCAGTTACAGAAGCACTACAGGAAGATGTCAGATGACAGGGATAGACACTATAGAACATATATATTCTCCTTCCACCTCACTGCCCTTTCACTACAAAGAACCTCATTAAGTATTTTTTTTTTAATATATGCTTCTGAGGAACCAAACTGTATTTTACATGAAACATAACAGAAGAAATATTCTTCAGTTTTACTTGTGTGAGGTTTCACCGTGTGTGGCTAGCTTTCATTCATTTTTTGTACACACAAGGAGCGAAAAAGAGAGAAGCTCACAAAAATGAAAATTGACATGAAACACTGCCTTTGCCTCTCCTAAAAGTGGTGGAGGAATTCAGAAACAGACTTAGCAGCTGAAGCTATACTTTTGTTTGTTTTTAACTAAGACCTCAGATATACAAGTTGTCTTGAATTGTATTAGTATTGGGAAAGTCACTGTTGCATTAACACCTTCATAATTCACTGTAGAATTTAAACAAAAACTCAGTTTCTTTTCAGTGATGAAAACTAGAATGAAATTTAACAAAGAGAATTACTATACACTATATTTAAAGCTTATATTAAGCGTTATTTTGTGTTCAGCCATGTCACTTTCTAAAAACTAAAAGTAAAGGGAGGACATTAGACATTATGGTTTATTCCCATACTGTATTTAAGATCTTTTTCCCTCTCCCCAGCATAAAGATAACTAAGTGATGTTAAGATGGAAGTAATCATGCTGACTCACCTTGCAAAAGGAATATATGACAGACTATACCTGGAAAAAAAAAAGGGGAGGGGGGGAAAATGTTATATGACAGAATGTTCATGTCTCTCCTAAAATACAATAGAGTTCAGCATTAATAAAACCAAGCTGCTTTAAGAAAACTTAAAGCAAAACTACCTACTTAATTTAATGCTTATCTGATAAAAGATGACACATTTGGACAAGAACAAAATGCACTGGTTTTCTTTTGGTTCTAATAGTTCGTAACTTCTATTGCACGCCAACTTAAAATAAGCAGGACTTACTATCATGAGATTCAAAAGGAACAAAGTTTTCTAGGAAAACTGTACTCTTCAAGATGACAGAGACAGATTTGTTCAGTTTAAAAAGACAGTATGCATTACTACACAAATATACATCTAATCATATTATTTATGAAACCCTGAACACATGGATATATGCTGTAGTATAGATAATATGCAACAATTGTGACACTCAAATGGCTGTTAATTCCATTTCCCTCTGAAATCTGCTCCCTACAAGCCCCCAGGCTCCCTTTTGTTCTCATGCTTGCCTGATGAAGCTCTAGGACACGGAGCGAATTTGAAGCTGTCTGCTGTGACCGTGCAGAACACAGTTGAGTCTGCACTCTTCCCTCCATCTAGTACGAAGCATTCACCTGGTCCTGGCACAATGCCCAGCAATCTCTGTTCTGAACAGACAGGTACTTGCACTCAGACCCAAGTTCAGTACAGACACTGTGTACCCAAGGCAGGGTTGAACAAGAACTGTGGTCACCTTGGACTGGCTAAGCATTAGCAGTAATTCACCCAGGACAAGGAGACCGAGTATGTTCAGATGTATCTCCATGGAGAAAGCAGTAGCTTCCAAACCAGGCTTGCGAGCATTCACCTAACCGTGTTTGCAGGTTCCCAAGCCTAGCTCTTGAGCACATCTGGATGGTCATCATGCACCTGCTGTGCTAAACTTAGCCTCTCACATTCACCCACTCCTAAGGGATGTTACAACACTGAAAATGTTACTTAGTTTCTTTAATTTAAAAAATTACATTTTATAACTTGAAAAAGAAAGCTAATCAAAAGCGGTGTATGAATACACGGTTATTTGCACAACAGAGAAAAGGAATGGTAGTTCTTTTGCATATATATTCCTTTCATAATACCTCAAATAAGTTCACACATTGCAGAATATATTTAAAATTACCATTTTTGCAAGATGATTGCATAGATTTCACTGAAGTTACACAACCCATCTTAGAAAAACAGATTGAAGCTGGCATTTGGGCACACATGTTATGCAAAGCGTATATATTTAGGCTTATCATCATGCGGGTGTAGGGGTAGGTAGAAGAAATTAAAATTAAGACTCTTACCAGGTCATTGCCAAGAACTGCAATATACAGAATAACACTGCCAAACCTTTTTTGTTCCACTAAGTAAAAATAAAGGAAATGCTGCAAGTTAGCTCCTTCTGCACCAGGCTATACCAAACACAGCTGCAACAGCTTGCACAGACAGAAACTTAGTTGGCTGACAACACCTGAACTTCCTTGTCTTAATTTGCTACTCCTCCCCGCTCTGACAACTTTCCATCCAATCTACCGAGTCACTCCACTAGCACCATGTAATGAAACACTTCTCTAGCTCTGAAGACGCGTAACAGCGGCAAGGCTAACGCTCTCGCTTTTGTTCATGATGCTGTAGTACTTCTGCAAATATGAAAGTTCACTCCAGCTGCATCTTTACTTCTGTGGAACATAACTACAGCCAGATTTGCAATCAAGACACCTGAAGGTACCGCTTCTGTCACTGTTCCTTTGTCTTCATCAGTTCGGTACTCTGCACCCGTGGCCCTAAAGACCACAACTTACTCTCTGATGTTCTCTGACGTAAGCACATGGCACACTGTTTTTCCTTGCTCTCAGTCCAGAGGTCTGCAAACTGAACCCCATGCTTGAGCTTTTGTATTCTCATCTACATCACAGGCAGGTGGAAGGGTACATTTGCTTTGTAGCCAGCAGACTCATTGCCCCACCTCAACTCAACTACAGCTGAAAACACAAACACCACACACACAAACTCAACTTTCCTCTACAACTGATTTTTCTGTTAAAGCCATAATTAAAGGAACAAAGTATTCTCACTTACCCAGAATACGGCGCAGAGAGTCAATACCAGGAAAAGCTGGGGAGAGATGAGAGGAGTGAACACTGAAATACACAACAGAGCAAATAGAGGAACCGCTTTCATGTTTTCAATGGGCAATCAGCATTTTCAGAATTGCCTCATGAAGCAAGCAGAGCCTCAGGCTGTCACAGAGCGATAATATGCTGAACTCCACATAAAGTGGTGCTTTTCCAAAGCACAGTACAACGTGCTCCATGGACAGAAGGGCTGGGACAAGTCTTAGAAGAGTGAGGAGGCAAGAATTTATTTCAGAAGCCATGAGGAATACAACCAGCTCATTGCAGCCTTATGTGGTAGGTCAGTTAAGATGTGGGCTTAGATGATAAAGCTCGCTTGAAAGCAACCAAGTAGTCTGGGAACTGCTATTCTATTATTCCAGGACAGTATAATTTCAGATCTAGTATTTGTAATGTCAACATCTGAAAAGGAAGTGTGTGCATCACTACTACGAACCCATGATTAAAAACACCAACTCACAACTACAGTATTTGATAAACACCAGCTCCACTGCTTCAGCCAGTGGTTTTTTTTGTCTCCTGACAGTAACGAAGAGCCCACTACTGAGTAGCTGCCTCACAAGACAGTGAAAAAGCTCACATAAAACTTTATTCCATCTACTTATACACCTATGACGGTTTACAATGTCAACTTAAACATACCATCAAGACCATCTAGTTCCAACCCCCTGCCATGGGCAGGGACACCCTCCACCAGCCCAGGTTTCCCAAAGCCCCATCCAGCCTGGCCTTGAACACTGCCAGGGAGGGGCAGTCACAGCTTCTCTGGGCAGCTTATGCCAGGGCTGCACTGCCCTCACAGGGAAGAATTTCTTAATATCTGAATCTCCCCTCCTTCATCTTAAAGCCATTACCTGTTTGTTCTGTCACTTCACACCCTTGTAAGAAGCCCCTCACCAGCTTTCCTGTAGGCCCCTTCAGGTACCTTCAGAAGCCTCTCCCTGGAGGCTTCTCTTCTCCAGGCTGGACAAGCCCAACTCTCTCAGCGTGTCCTCATAAGAGAGGTGCTCCAGTCCTCTGACCATCTGCATGGCCCTCCTCTGTACTCACTCCAACAGCTTCACATCCTTCTTATATTGGGGATACCAAATCTGGATGCAGGTGGGGGGGTCTCATGAGAGTAGAGGGGGAGGATCACAGAATCAGGAGTTGGAAGGGACCCCAAAAGATCATCTAGTCCAACCCCCCCCTGCCCGAGCAGGATCACCTAGATTAGATCACATAGGAACGTATCCAGATTGGTCTTGAATGTCTCCAGAGAAGGAGACTCCACAACCTCTCTGGGCAGCCTGTTCCAGTGCTCCGTCACCCTCATGGTGAAAAAGTTCTTCCTTGCATTCACGTGGAACTTCCTAAGTTCCAGCTTTGACCTCTTGTTCTATTACTGTCCAACACCGAGAAGAGCCTGGCTCCATCCTCCCGACACTCACCCTTAACATATTTATAGACATTAATGAGGTCACCCCTCAATCTCCTCTTCTCCAAGCTGAAGAGACCCAGCTCCCTCAGCTTTTCCTCATAAGGAAGGTGTTCCACTCCATCATCTTGGTGGCCCTGCACTGGAGTTTAAAGGAATTCACCTTCCTCGATCTGCCAGTCATGCTGGTTTTCATGCAGCCCAGGATACGGTTGGCTTTCTGGGCTGTAGGTGCATCTTCCTGGCTCTTTTCTGCCTCTTCTCTGCTTCTTCTACTCTCTGTTCTCCTTCCATTTTCCTGACATGTCTCATTTCTACAGCCTTCAAAGCAAGTTATTTTCTTTGTCACCCTGTCTAAGCTCATGGGATGATAGGATATCAGAGCAAGTATTTTGTGCTAGCTGTTTTAGTATCTGGCTTAGGCTCTCAGCTCAACCACAAACAGCCCACAGCTGTAAAGTGTTGGTTAACTCATGCTCAGCAATCAGAGTCAAGAGCATCTGATATTCCTGGACACTTTATTGCAGATCGATGACATGTAACTTGGTATGATTTGGAAGAGATGGCAAAAAGTCACCTCTTTAGCAGAGCTTGGAGTCCAAGCAAGGATCAAGTCACTCGATGCAAAAATATGTGGGGACAAGCATGAGTTTCTTACGACATTATGACTTTTTTTTGTTTTATCATGCAGGTATGTGAGAGCAGGACTATAAAACTCGTATGACAGCCACCCAGGAAGAAGTCATGAAGAGTTTCTTAACAACATCAGCTGTAATCAACTAGAAAAAACCCACTATATTATAGGAAGACTAGGACAGCCAACTACGTTTAACAAAAAGCTGAAACAAATCAGGAGAAAGAGAAGAGAAAAGTAAGTACAAAACAGAGAAGCAGCAAGGGCAGAAACATGGTTTTAACTACCTAATATGGAATTTGGGGATAGGAATCACAGAATATTAGGAGCTGGAAGAGACCTCGAAAGACCATCCAGTCCAATTCCCCTGCCCAAGCAGGATCATCTAGAATAGATCACATAGTAACATGTCCAGATTGGTCTTGAATGTCTCCAGAGAAGGAGACTTCACAACCTCTCTGGGCAGCCTGTTCCAGTGCTTTGTCACCCTCACAGTGAAAAAGTTCTTGCTTATATTAAGATGGAACTTTCTATGCTCCAGTTTGGAACCACTTCCCCTTGTTCTATCACTGGTGATCACTGAGGAGAGCCTGGATCCACCCTCCTGACACTCACCCTTTACATATTTATAACCTTTAATGCTGAGACTGGGGATAGGGCTGTTTTTAACATCCTCCTGGAAGAAGAAATGATAGAAGTAAAGGAGCCAAGGACCTGACAATGGAGAAATGCAAAGCTGAATGTGTGGCTTCCTGGACTTTGGGAACATTAGTTTTCTCCATTGCTTTGAGAATGTTGTACCACTAAGCTATACAAACAGAGCTGCAACCAACAAACAACTGCCAAGCTAGACTTGGTTTACTGACTGCTGACCTTTCACGACAGCTGAAGAGTCTCTGTCTAACCTTATTCTTGAAAAAATTGTTTTAGAAAACAAATCAGATATATTTATCTTAATATTAGCATTTAGTAAGAAACAGTAACATTTTACTCCAAATGATTGATTTAAAAATCATAAGCAACTACAACACAGGCTTACAGAAAGGAGTTTAGGTTAGTGTAGCTCTATACATCACAAAGATTAACTATTATTAATCAGTTAAAAAAAAAAAGAGGCAGACTTAAAAATAACCTCTCTTTAGTAAAGCCTCAGATTTCGGTTTGAGGCTAAAGGAAAACTTTTTAGCAAATGGAAGTAAATATAGTGTATTTACCAACATCACAATTGTAGCTATTAATCTTTTTGGCTCAAACATTGCTTTCAATTGCTTCAGCGGCCCCATCAGGAAACATGTACTAATAGGAGGGAAAAAACAAAACAAATGGTAA
This sequence comes from Heliornis fulica, assembly GCA_013399135.1. Taxonomy (NCBI): domain Eukaryota; kingdom Metazoa; phylum Chordata; class Aves; order Gruiformes; family Heliornithidae; genus Heliornis; species Heliornis fulica. The sequence continues at coordinate 356,036 of VXBZ01008389.1, read as the reverse complement.
ATCACTTTCAAATAAATCTTTGCAAAAGACAACAGGTAATTAACCAGTTTTCAAAAGTTAAATGAGTACAAAGGCTTTAAGAAAGGCACGTCTGTGCTTAGCAACAGAGACCTGTTTGAGTGAAAGGTGAAATATTCCATGAATTCAGTCCTGGAAACAACTTGTGTGTTGACTTACATGAAATTTTTTCCAAATTGTTATTACCTGTAGCAGAGGGTTGTCAAGCTGAAGTCTACCTAATTTCCTTCTAAGAACTGCCACGCCCAAAGAGCATAAAGCATACAGAGACTAAACTTCTGTAGGAAATTTCTGTTTATCAATAATCTTCTTACCTAGTCAGCATGCCAACAGCTACCATCAAGATTACAGGAAGCTCTAACTCTTCCTTCTCTTTTTGCTTGCTAAGTTTGGACAAAGTTTACTTTGTATTAAATCCTATTGCTTTATTGTACTCTGTAATTAATTTGAAGGGAGAATGAAAACCAACAGCAACACTATGCTGTAACTGTTCGTGCAAAGAAATCTGATGCAAACCAAGAATTCACAATCACAGAAGTAATTATCTGTCTTCAAATATTACAAGATAAGTCTCTTCCTTCCCTGTCACTGAAGCCATTCAGCTTTGTAGAAAACAGCTGATGAGAGAGTGAGAATGCCTGTAACCTCGTGGTGGTCTGAATGCTTTATTATAGAGCAGGAAACCTAATTTAACTCCTTTTCTAGCTAATATTTATTTATATGAAATGAACAGTAGCAGGGCAAGAGTTTAGTAGAGTTCCCTCCTGAAACCAGTCACAAGCCTGGTGAGGACACATCTTTTAAGACAGAAGAAACATGGGAATCCACACCTCAAGCAGTAAACTGAACCCCTGATCTCCGACACCCAGATGTTCCCCTACCAGACTCTTTGTATACATATCCCCTTCACTATTTTTCACCTTTAAGCTGAACAGGCAGATATCAAAAGTCCATATTGAATGAGAAAAAAAAACGTTCTCTCAATTCAATAGAAAAAGTGTTATAAATTCTCTGGAATACAAACTATTTTTTTTTCTTGGTATTTTTTTAATCTTGGCTGCTGGGCCATAAAATTAAATCAAGACACACACACACAAAATATACCTGAAGAACTAGAATATTTTTATTATTTTTTTTTTTTAGCTAGTGGAAAGATAGAGATGATGTAAACAAGGTGGTAAAAAGGAGGGGGGTCCAGGCCACATAAAGGAGGCAGAAAAAAATATAGAAAGCAAAATGCATTGATACTAGCAATGCCTGATTAGCACTGGAAGACAGCCATCACAAGAGGTTCTCTAGAGATACAAGAGATACCACACAGAGCAGAAAGACTAGAAAAGAAAAAATCTAGAGCTCCTAAACCTAATACAACCCATTCTATAGGAGATACGTTCATCATCCCAGAGAATAACAAAACAAGTAGTTTCCATGTCTATCACTAAAAAATTACAGTAAAAAACTGGCTAGACATGACTATTTAGTAAGAGCGATCACTGAATTTGTTTAAATACGGACACACAAACAAACCTGAAAAATTTCAAATCTTCCTGATAATTTGGGAATTCATTGTTATTTCCTACTGTTTATGGAACGCAGCTGCCTGTTTATACCTACAAGGACTACTGACAGGTAAGGGGTCTCTTTTTACGTCTAATTTTGGTTGGAGTCTAGACTAGTTTTTCAGGGTTCTAAAAGAAATGCTAGTCTGTAAAAGCTTTCCTCTTTAGCTCACTGACAATTAGACTTGATTAGTATCAGGCTTCTAAAAATGCTAATTTAATGTGAAGCAGTGAAAACACACCCAAAATACTAGGTTAAAAAAAAAAGCCACAACAAAATCAAACAAAGAGAAAGCCAACAAACAATAAAAACAAAGGTAAGGGAGAGAAAGGGATACAGGATGATCTCTCTGTTAAGAGCAAAAGGCTCCTTCCAATAACAAAGCATCCACACAGCGGGCAGACTACCGGTTTGCCCTGAAACAGAGGAGCCTCTATCTGGCAGAAAGTCACCCAGCAATCTGTTATTCACACTTCAGACAGAAGTTGTGATGTGTCTACAAAACAATCACAGAAGACATCACAGTGGAGCAATAAGAAGCCAGTAACTGATACTAACTTTGATAATCTTAAAATAGTAAAACAAGAAAGATCTTACATTATTAGCATTTCAATATAAAAAGTGTTGTTTACACACAACACAGACACCATTTTAGACTAAAAGCAAATGGGAATGTAGATGAAAAGGAAGGTACTTTAATAACAATAATTAAGAAGTTGTACCTGGCTAACGCAGCAATATTTCCGAGGGTGTAAAACAGTGCAAAGAGTTTGATCCCCTTTGGAAGCCATAGCAATGCTGTTCCCTATAAAAAATAGATTATTTTTGTATTTGTAATTAGTTAACTCAGTTCATTAAGATTTTTACAGATTCTATTTTCAGCCTATGAAGAGTGTCATTCTCACATATAGCAGCAGAGTATACCATTCACAGATGTGTAGTGTTCAACATTCAGCATACTTCTATTGCCACCTCCTGGCAAAACTATGTATTGATATACTGTATTTTTACAACTAGACAATGTTTATCTTGTTTGTAACATGCACTTGTACTGTTTATACTCTGTTGACAACACTTGCAGTTTTGTCAGAATGCAGTTTTTTACCCCTCACAGGTAAGACAAGCAATCGTTCTGGTTTACCTCTGGGTCTCAGTGAGTCCAGACAACTGCAAGTTCTGAGGAAGAATCAGAGGTTCCACCTGCAGGAGAACCTCCTGCATGTCTATGTCCAGGTTCCTCAAACAATCATAAGTGCTTCCTCCTGCCATTACCTAAGTCTCCTTGTTCTAAAAACTTTTAATGACAAATGGAAGAGCAGCACCAGCCATTTAAACACGGTAAACTAATGCGCAGAGGCCAAGCTTGTCTGTACCAGAATGCATTTTGAGTCAAGGCATCTGCCTGTCTCCACAAAAACTGCAAAGGGGCTCCACAAACACTAGCCAAAGGCTGCCGGCTCACATCTCAAGTCATGCTCTGTGAAGAGTCAGCATCCCACTTCAGAACAGAAAAAACTCAAACAAACAAGACAAAAGCCCCCAAACCAGCCATGTGAATACCTCCTCAGTGTGATTTCATCTGCATGGCAAGTCTCAGAAGCAGATGAACTGCTTTGTACTGCAAGTTACCTGTGTCAGACCCAATCAATTACTAGTTCTCACCTTTTAACTGCAAGCTTGAGGCTCCTGCCAACACTTCAAGTGCAAGAATGAACAAGTGATTTACTGACTGTAAGATCAATAGGAGTGCAGCTGGTTTTTCAAGTGTCAACATGCCACCACAGTCATCACCTATTGATTTGTGAGTGCAACAAGTTACACTTGTGGTTTCTTTCACCTTTAAAAAGCCTTTCAAGCTTCCCCCTCCTTTCCCCCTTTTATCGGGGAGAATAAAATTAAAGATCAGTACACAATGAACAACAACAAAATCTCTTTTCTAGTATATCACTCACAGACCTAAATTTAAAATATGGCCTATTTTTTCAGTGTTGAAATATTTTAGTAAGAAATTGTGCTACAATGAAAATGCTGTCTGCTATAAATGGCAGAAAGAAGGTCAAAATCATAACTTACAAAACAGACACCTCTACATGCTAATTATACACCTAATGTCCAGTTAAATTTATGGATGCAAAATTTAGCATACAGGATAACACAAACACAGAATCACATACAAAGAATTAATATGAATTAGGTTCAACTGTCAAAAATTAATAAAGTACCAGGGTGTGGGAGGCGGTAAAAGAAAAAATTTACTTACAAGAATAGAACATACAATGCCAGCAATAAAACATATGGCGAACCACCTGACTCGAGTACCAAAGCTGAGCGTTGATGCATCGAGGACCTTAATAGGAGGGGAAAAAAAAAGGGTATTACAAACCCAGTTTTAAACAATCTAAAAGACATTTTTTCTCTATTTTTTTAAAGTCTCTGATTTCAAAAAACTCAATTTTTGGGCCAGAAATAATTATTTTACTTTGCTTAATAGTTGCTTGCATATTAATTATTTCAATTTAAGATATTATATTACTAATTTTGAAACATATTTCCAAAACAAATTAAGAAGACAAAACCTGTGAAGTCATACCCTATCACTCAAACAATACTGCTCCACTTTGAAAGAGACTTTCACCATGCCATTACAATTGAAAATTCTCACTACTGTGCCAAAGCAGAGAAATGAATGGATATTCTAGCAATCTGCAGCTGAATATATCTACTTGCATGGCACTGTATGCTGCTGTAGACATTACTGTCATTTCCTGCTGTTAAGCAAAACCCATTACAGAACTACAGAATAGTAGGGGGTTGGAAGGGACCTCTGGAAATCATCTAGTCCAAGCCCCCTGCCAAAGCAGGGCCACCCACAGCAAATTGAGTATCTCTAGAGAAGGAGACTCCACAACCTCTCTGAGCAACCTTCCCCAGTCCTCTGCCACTCCCAGAGTGAAGAAGTTTTTCCTTTATGTTCAGGTTCCTGTGTTCCAGTTTGTGCCCATTGTCCCTTGTCCTGCTGCTGGACACCACTGAGAAGAGCTTGTCCCAATCCTCTTGACTCCCAACCTTTAGCTATCTGTAAGTGTTGATGAGATCCCCTCTCAGTCTTCTCCAGGCTAAACAGCCCCAGCTTTTTCATCTTTTCCTCACACAGGAGATGCTCCAGTCCCCTCATCGTCTCTGTAGCTCTCTGCTGGACTCTCTCCATTAGTTCCCTGCCTTTCTTGAAGTGGGGAGCCCAGAACTGGACACAGGACTCCAGATGTGGCCTCACTAGGGCAGAGCAGAGGTGGAGGATAATCTCCCTCAACCTGCTGTCCACACTCCTCTTAATGCACTCCAGGACACATTTGACCTTCTTGGCCACGAGGGCACATTGTACACATCAGTAAAAGTACCCTCTGTAAGCACTGTGATTCCCTTCAGTTACTGCTCCTTGCAGGGCGAAGGGGTAGGCAGAAGTAACACAGCTTGCCTCACCACACAGCTCACTTGCTGAAAGCAGTGACTTTATTTCCTACTTCCCCAGCATGACTCCAGTACCTGTAAGACCCTTTAATGAGCTGCGCTAGGTGACACAACTCATGAAGTGGGAAAAGAACCAGTGTTCCTTCTCTTCTGGAGATAGTCCCATGCTAGACTGGCTAACGAGCCAAACCAGCTCAGCAAGGTGTCAGAAAAGAGGCAGGTCTGATACAGGGAAGGAGGCAGGGCCATATAGCTCATCTCCACCCATGCTGTAAGAACAACGTATTCCAGCTTACTCCAGGTCACTAAATTAAACGTTCTTTCTATTCTAAACTGGTCTGTTAAGTGAAGTGCTGTTTCAGCTAAGGTGACTATAAAAAGCTAACTTTCCTATTTGTTCAGATGACACAAGCAACTTGCCCTCATGTTATCCATCTACAGATAATTTCAATCAAGTATTATTAACCAAATACACTAGCTAGGGCTTCCCCAACCAGTGAGATTCATGCTTCTAATCTTTTAAGGACTTTCTTTTTCAGGTAGTGATAAGTGAATGGATGATGTCTGGTTACTGTGTATGGTGATTTTACCTCTGTAGAAATGAAGAATTCATACCTAGTTTAATGGAAAAGGGCCACATACAAGTACACATTCAGGTGCTGTGATGAAATCTGCAGCTGAACATATGTCAACAGGGAACAGCTTGAACTACTTTCAACTTATAAAAAAATAATAACCTTATTTAATCAAATTAAGTACTTCAAATATTTTAAGAGGGATCAGAATACTAAAAATAATCTTTTACACATGCATACTCTGTGAGCAGAGGCAGAGTTCAGATACAATGTTGTTCTGAATTTTCCTTCCCCTTCTCTGTGTTCAGCAGTTTAGACAAAACTTCCCAGAGGTCAGAACATATAGCTTACCTTGTTAGGTCCAACTCTTTTTCCTTATGTATGCATTAAAGAGACAGACAAAAAACAGTAACTCAAAGATGGCTTAGTGTTTGAAATTGCATTTGATAGTCGTATTCCTGATTGCCTATTTATGCAAGAAGCGCAGGAAGAGCCAGTAGAATGTAGCTGAAGACATCCATTTGAATTGTGCTTTCAGCTACACCTACTCTTGCAACTAGTCACATGTACACAGGGGAAGAAAAGAAAAAAAGAAAACTGAATATCCTTTCCACCCCTGCTCAGAAACTAAGTGTGGATAGCCTGAGACTATGACTACACGCAACATGCGTATTTCAGGTTGCCAAGAGCACAGGGAAAGGATGGATGAAGGTAAATTGTTTCTTCAGGTGTTAACAGACACATTCCCACCACTTAACTGCTATTCTACTTCTAGTTGTAGTATCTGATTGTATTCCTGAAACAACTACCAGGAAATTTCTTTTTTCATATAAATTTGAAAACACCTTTATCTTCACTTAATAGTTATTAGGTGGAAAAAAGATACCACCACCATAAATAAGTGAACCACACAAGGCTTGGAACAAAAACAAATGACCACACCCCCACACCCCCAAATAGTTAAATATATTTTAGGGATTGAATGCTTTAAAAAATAAGATTGATAATACATGCACATGAACTACAGGAAGCCAAACTGGCACAAGGCCTGACAAAGCACAACAACATAGTGTTTCCTGTAATAACAAAACTAAATAAATTAACTGGCATTAAAAGGAAGGTATCTTCCCACAGTCCCTGATGGCATCACCATTTAAGTTATCAAGCTGAACTTGGTTAAAGCAATGTTTGAAATCCTAGAACTGGAAATCTGGTGGTATGTTGTCCTCAGTCCCTGATGCCTAATACATTTGTGCTAATATGCCAGGCTACAATCTGTAAGAGTTGTGGATGACACAGTGCCTGCCTGTCCTGCTGTACAAGCAGCAGCTATTTCTGAAAGAGGGGCTGTGAGCTGCTCTGAAGTAATGGCTTAATTTCTTACATCTACACATCTACACACAGAGACTATGAGCCAAATCCCTAAGACAAAGTTAGTAAGTCTAAGTTGCCTGTGCAACAAAAACAGGAAACTATGCCAGGGTGATTGATTTTTAAATTATTATTATTATTACTACTGCCTAACATTAGCCATATTGATAATCCTAATTTTCAGATAAAAAAAGTTAGTATTTTGCTCTATGATGTCTTCATTAGCTGAAGCTTTTCCTTCAAGGACTGATGCAAATTCAACATCTGGGGAAAGAGCCACACAAAAGGAAGGGAGTTCCTGTAAAACATACCCTTCTCATTGTACTGCTTATCAGCTTGTTTCTAAGCCATAAAGAGAGAAATGAAACTAAAACCAACAAATAGAAACCCTTAGTATTCTATAGCTAAGCTTTAATGCCAAAATCCTGGGAAAGAAGATTTCTCTTCCAGGATATTCCAAGACAAAAATATCCAGTTATCAAGAGAATACCCTAAGTGGAAACTGGAATTGGAAGGCATACTTCTGGAAGCTTAAGGAACGCTCTTGAAATAGTCTTATACACAAGTTGCAAGGAATGGACCAAGGGGTCTTTACTGAAGAGCTTGTTACAGACACCAAACAAACCACATGAATGAGATTCTGCAAGGGTGCCCTGGCTCAAAAGTATTTCTTGTGGTTTTGCACACCTACCTAGGCTCCCTTCATATATTAATTATCCTATCAAAGTTTTCTACATGGGTGAAAAGAAAAATAAAAGCAATTTATTGTACAGGTTTTAAGAAAAAAAAATCCAGGAGTTCGATCTTTTCTTGATAGTAAAGAATATCCAATAATGGAGAAAACTAAATTTCAAAGAAACGTTTTGTGCATTTGCAAAACTGAATTCCTAAGTAATATTTCAAAAACTATCTGTAAAGATCTATTTTCATCTTTCCCTAACAGGTGTCCTTATATGTATGTCTATCAACACTTTAGAGTAAAATAAAAGAAATTTAAGTATCTGACTAATTTCTCCTTGCTAAAGTCCTGTTGAATGCTTTAAGCATTTGTCAGTCTATAACTATCATGAAACTACAGCTAGAAATCAAGCCGGTGTGACAAATGGAGTAATATATTAGTCACAGTGTTGCTAAAACTAAACAGTGTACCGCTTCCCTGACGACATCATTACACTGGTATATTTACAATTTATTACTGGGTTGTCTATAGGGTTTTTTTTAAAATAAATTCCTTTAATTCCTTTTTTTAAGTATTTAGTATAATTTATCTAATAGCCATCTGAAGAGTTCAGAAAGTACAGAAAAGCCTTCACTTAATGATCCCACAATTGGTAATAGTTCTGCAAAACCCAAGAAGCAGAACACAGAAACATCTATGAACACAGTTGTGTAATAGCTGTCATATGGCTTATCAGCTATTCCAGAGAGAGTGCCATTGTTTTTAACCAAACACATGACTCTGCTCCAGAAAGGTCATCTACAACAGTTCAAAGGTTTTACGCACAAAATGCATAACCCCGTCTTATCCCTTAAAATCTGTCCTTCTCTGCATGAGTGCACAATATTTTTCCTTTAATACACGCTTTAAAACAGTCAACACCATTCAGCTTTACTGACTGTCATATGAATTTCCTCACTAAAAATAAGCTTGATTTCCAGTGTTCTAGAAATACTTTGATAGCAACCTTCAACAGACATATTGCCTAACTTACAACACTTGACTTTTTCTTAGCTATATATTTACTTTCAGTAAGATTTTTCTGGTTCATCTTCTTAGCATAAAACTCCTTTGCACTATGTCAAAGGCATACTTATAAGTTTTATTCTATCGTGTAGTGGATAGGCTTTAAACATGGGCACGTGTTTCTCATTTTAAGTCTTTGCTAGCTATAATTACATGTAATAATCACATAATACACAATGTTTAGTGACACTTAACAAATGACATGTTCTTAGCTCAGTTCTGTCCTTTTCAGGATATACACCTCAAATATAAAATTACTACACATTTAGGCATCTACCTATTGATTGATGTATTAAACATCACAGCATCAAGTAAAGAAGAACCGCATGTCACTATCATGCGCTTCATGAAAAATGTTACTGGGGATGGCAGATTAATTCTCTTGTAAATGAATGAAGATTAACAGAAACGTATTTCTTTGATAAACTTATGGTATATCAAAAGGTGCAGCATCCCTCCCATGTGCTGGCAGACAGCTCTGGTGTGACAGGGCACAGATGTTATGCTGCCTCCAGAACCGATCTGGTGTGGGTACAGTTTAGGTGCTTTGCTGTGGTAGAGGCCAAGCTTGTAAAACTTAAAACCAGCAGCAATTCAGTGCAGACAAGTGAAGCATGGCAGCAGCCAGCTGCTGGAACTAATACCATTGCCAGAGACACTGAGGCTGTGCTGGTTCTCTGAAGCTCAGATCCAGTCTGCTCTATGTTCCAGCTGCCTCCAACATCCTGCAGCAAGACACTCCATGATGTGGGGCACTTTTACCTGCAGTCACACCAGTTAAAAGGGAGCTGATAGTATAAATGGGTTTTTGTAAGCGTGCTCAGCTTTGCTTCAACCTAGAAGTGAAGTCTCAGATGAGAGGATGAGGAAGACAGTGGGGGGAAACAAAATTAAATCACATTTATATAGTTGGAGAAGTATGAAAAAAAAAAAAAAAGGAAGACCGGTGCAGAGCATCTTCTTCACATTCGGGGGCATAAGGAAATGCAGAAGCAATGGAGAAGCAATTCAGAAAGAAAACCTATAGTTTTACTGACCACCAAAAGTACCAGGACATGCAGGAGACGAGCACATGCAGGACGAAACTCTGTCCTCTCAAAGCCGGACATGGAAAGTAAAACCAAAGGACCCCAAACCGCCAACGCAACTAAGAGCCTCCGCACAGCCGGCAACTCCCCGAAGCTCCCAGGCAGGGCCCAGTACCCACAAACCTCGTCCTCCGACGCATGCCGGAGGTCTCCCCCCGCCCTGCCCTTAACTGCCGGACAGGGCCCGCAGGCAAACACCGAGCGGGCTGGCGGGGGCAGGCAAAGGCCGGGGAGAAGCCGTGCTGCGGACACGGCAGCAGCCGAAGCCGCGGACGCTGGCGGGGCCCTGAGGCAGGGATACCTCGGAGAGGCCCCCACTGCGGGAAGGGGGGCGGCGGCCCGCGACCCGCAGCTCGGCGGCTGCTAACAGCGGACAGTGGGCCGCCGATGTGAGAAGGGGGAAGGCGGACGCGTCCCCGCCGGGCGGTACCTGAGCCGTCAGTCCCTGCTCCTCGTCATCCTGCCCGGTCAGCACCCGCCTCAGCTTCTCCATCCTGCTGTTCAGGACGGGCCGGACCGGGGACCGTACTGCACCGCACTCCCGGCCCGACCGGAAGTCCTCCACAGACCGCGCCCCCTAGCGGCAAGCAGCGCACCGGCCAGGGGCGAGGGGGCAGCGAGATCCCGCGCCTGCGCACTGGGCGGAGCAGCGGCGGGGCGCTTTGCGGGATCGGGGTGGGCTGAGGAGGCGGAAGGGCTATGGAGTGGGCTGCGGACCAGCTGCTCGCTGCGGCTTCGGCTTACTGCGACGCAGAAGCGCGGTTTGTGTGAGGTCAGCGGGCCGAGTTGGCGTTACGCCAGGCCTCTTGTGCAGGCGTAGAGCGGCAGCATGATCGCACAGGGCCGCGCTGCGCCCAGAGGGAAGGGCTCACCGGACCGGAGCGGCACACGCTCCCTCTGTGTGGGGCGCATGGCTCCCCCGGCACCGCAGGCCGCCTCGGTGGGCTTGGGATCGGGGTGCCCGCTCCTCCCCCACACCCAACGGCGGGCAGGGCAGGTGCTGCTCAAGCAGTGAATGAGTGGGGTAGTGGGGCTCTGCTCCCGGGAGAAAACGTGTGGTGGAGGCCATCGCGTTGTCCCATCCGTGTCTGGGCTGCTTCACCTTGTCCGCAGCAGCACTCCCACCACTGTCCCGCATTCAAGCATGGTCACTCCATGTTGAGGCTTCCCTGTTGCGGCGCTCGCACGCCGTATGCCCTCCGGGGCCGTTACTGCTGTAGCGTTGGCTGTGGTGGGCTGCAGGGGAGCAAGGCTAGGGCAGCAGGAGCCGGGGTTGTGCCCTGCCTGCTGCTGAACAGCAGTGGGGTGAAGATGGGTGATAAGGGCCCGGTAACCTGCTGCCCTGTGAGGGAAACCTAATAAGAGCCAGGGCAGCAAGGCAATTGCCTGATAAGGCAGTTTGGGACAGAAACCTCTCCCTTCTGTGAGGGTGCTCCTACCCTGTTCTCCCCACACAACACTTCTTGTAGGGATGACTTTCCTATGTGCTTTGTACATCAGCTTTCGGGTGAAATGCTTGGACATAAACCTTACCTTTGCAGCCTGATGGCAGACCATCCACATCTCAGGAAGCTTTAGGTCATGGCCAAAATTCCAAATAGGAGAAATACCTGCAGACATAGCTGTGTGACAACAGTCAGGCAACAGCAAAATGTCACCCCCTGATCCGGACAACATGGCTTATGGCTTGGAAGGACCTGAGCAGGGAGGAGGATGTGTGCAAGGGAACACTTTGACCACAACCCCTCTGAACACCGGAGGAGAAATGAGGAGAGGGGACACAGGAATCATCCTTCTGGTACCTGGCATATCCAGGGGCCCCATGCCCACAGCTGCCAGGAGAAAGGACTAAACCCAAAAAACCTCATGCCATATAAATAAGAGTTCTGGGATTGCTCTGGTCACACTTTAGGGTCCTAATGCTCCCTATCCTCCCCACCTTTGCATTGTTCACCTTCAGAAACAGGATATTTGAATGAATATTTCTGAAAGGTGAAAGCCAGGGGTTACAAAGAATGCTAAGCAAAACCAAGTAAAAGATCTCTTGGGAGATGGTAGAAAACAGTGTAGAATGTGCAAGTCCCCAAAGCAGCTCTATTTGATAAGAGCCCACTTCACTCCTGCTGCCTGGTGCAAAAATCTCTCATCAAAGCAAGTGGCAGCTTCTGAAGCCCACTGAAAGGAAGGTAGCTCACCAGTTGGGATGAATGCCCCTCATGTCTTTTGAAAAGATTCCGTGAAAGTGAACCTCTGCTGACAAGCCTGCTTCCCTGGAAAACCAACCCCTGGTTTTGGTGATCAAAAACCAAGGAGCAAGGGAACAAAAAAAAATAGCAAAAAAGCACCCCCTTTCATACACCTCAGTTCAGGAACCCCATTGCTTCTAGTCTGACACTTCCTGCACATCACCCAGAGACACTGGCCTGTCCAGCACAGTACACACTTGGTGGCTTCATACAGCTTCTTGGTCATTATTCCGCTGTGACTCAAACCTTTCCAGATGCAGTCATCACTCATCAGTGTCAGAAACTGATCTCACTTGTAGGTCTCTGAAGTGGGGAGCTGAGGCAAACAAAAACAACTCTGGACATAAGAGCTTTTTCCTGGAGCAGCAGGCCAGCAGCTAGGAGCTAGGTGTGCTTGTGGTCCACAGTAACACCCTGAGGTACTGCAAGGCTCTGGAGGCAAAGGTAATAGCCTTTATTGGCTCATCATGGCTAACAACAAATGCAACGAAGTAACATACAGCCTTCTGAGCTCACCTCTTTCTGTGTCTCAGAGCAGCTATCACAGAGGCTTGGTTAAATGACACACTATATAGGGGACACCTTGCCAAATCTTTGAACTCTTTTCTGTTCCTAACAGTGATCTGATAACTAGTGCTGATGTTTACCAATTCACAGCGTAAGACAAAGTATTTGAGATGTTACCGATGGCACCGCTGGCTTTGTGCTTTGCTCCCACATGACCAATAACATCAAGCATGTACAAAAGTACCTTACAATTGTTGCTTCACATGGCTTCCTCATGAACAAATATGGTAATTGTCTTAGCATTCTAAGTGATCCCAGGGACAAAGAGACAGTCTACTTGAATGTGTAACAGAAACACTTGAGACAGTCTTCCTATTCCTTTGGCATTGCAACAAGTTAAAATATAGAGATCTTCCTGTGTTTAAACCATGATCTCAAATCCAGGCAGACTGCAGAGTGACAGGTTAGAGATAAGTATTTTGTCCTGCCAGCGGGCAGCTTTAAGATTTCACAACACCACACTGTACTCTTTGGAGGATGAGAAAGGGTCCTAGTTTCAATTACACCACTAAGTACCACTCTGAGGAGGTGTCCCTTCGGTTACCCTAGGACAAGCAGCCTGGGACCCATACCCTGGCAGCCTGGCATGAGACTATTCCAACTATACTATAAATCAACATAATTTAAAGCAAGTTACAGCATGGATCTCCCCTGTGTAAGTTATGCTTTCAAAATTAGTAAATACTTTCAAAATTACACGTGGCTTGCTTGGTACCTTCATGTATTTCTATGTAGTGAGCCAGATACAGACATCACACGGGTACTTGCAAGTGCTGCCTTAATTGGCATTGCTTTCTCTTGCACCAGGAGCTGAGTTTGGGCCACTTATCCACATACAATAGTTTCACTTAATGAGAAAGACATGACCCAGATTTCAGACTAAGTGATTAAGCTGAAAATTCTCAAGCTTGTTGCCATAGTTACTTGCAATCTACTGTTAAAAAAGAAGACAAAGTAGGAAGAGAGCAATATCATGGTCAGGGTTAGGTCATGTGCTAGAGAGATGGTGATTGTGAAGGAACAGGACCTCCGTGCTGACACTCGGCACAGGTTTATCTAGGAAACCTGTATTTCTGCTTTCTGGTTGCTATTGGGTCTGTTTTATGGACATCAGTTATTTATAAGTGGTTACCACAGTGACTAAACACAATAGGTTGGCAGCTGTTAGATCTGTAAAAGAAGAAAGGGATGGGGTGGGGAGAGTCAGACATTTTTTGAGAGTCCACAATTTACTTAAACTGCCTCAGTTCAGAATACCAGACTGCTCGCTTTCCCACTTTCCAGAGAGAGTGGAGCTTGCAGCAATGTCTTATTCAATCAGAATAAGCTTTTCAGCATCTGCATAAGATGACAGCAGAAATACTCCAGCTCTTCAGAATGAGAACTGCAGTCATACATTAGGTAGGCAGCACTGTTCTTCCCCAAAAGCAGACAGGATCCAAGTACCCTGTGAGAGACAGGCTGAAACCCCAAGAGAGCTTGTAGCTGTGCTCGTGAACCTTTCATACGTTGCCATTTTATATTCATGGCAGCCTGCTGCATTAGCATGACAAAACAGGCCTTATTCATAAAGGGCTTAGCACAAATTAATAGATCACTTGAGTACATTTTTATAATTGTTATTCTCTCTTTATCGCTGTTCTTGTTTACTTCCTTTTCTTATAATTGGTATGTAAAGAATTAATGTGTCTACATCTGTGCCAGTATAATATATACATTATATAAAACACTGGAAACATACACAGTTGAGGTAAATACATTTAAAATGCTGTACTTGGCAGTTAGACCATAACACAATAACTGTATTCATGGAGACAGCTGAGGAAAGGCCCTGGAGCAGTTGGAAGACTGCTCTGTCCTAATCCATGCTTGCATCAAAACCTGTCAGCCCCAAGAAGCCAACTCTCCTTTTCTTGCTGGTTTCTCTCAAAGTTACAAACTGAAACTTTTCTCCCTTCCCTCCCTTACCAAAATTCCCCCATCCCCAAATCTTCTATTGTCCCGGCCTTGCTTAGTGGCACCATTGTGCTTTGTATAGAAAACAAAAAAGAATCCACAATACACCGGAGAACTAAGTTTTACCAAGAAATGTGCTTTTGCCAAGAGCTGGCATGCTGCATTTGCAGTCTCCTGGCTGAAGGGAGCTTCCTGCCCATTAAAGTAGGGGAATACATAAGTCATGGAAGTAAAGTGACAAAAATTAAAATACTATATAGAGCAGCATGAGACAAGCATGGGAGGTCGAACAAAATTCACTATGGCTAGCTGTTATTGCCCTTAAAGAAGCCTTGCATGTAGTTTCTTCTATTCTAAACCCCTCATTAAGGTTACTGCTTGTTTGCTATCTATTACTGTGCTACCAAATGACCTCCACATTTCAATTGTAAATCAGCAAGCTTCCAGATCAAGGACACAATCTTGCAACTGCAGAAGAGACAGTGACCTGTTTTAATGCCACAGTAAGTTATAGTCTGAGTCTCCCCTTGAAGAAGTGGATCAGGAGATCTCAATCTCCAACTGGGGGAAGATGGGGACTGACAGACTGAGCTGGTAAGGTCTCCTACTTGAATTCCCAAGGGTGTCACATTCCTTATCAGTAGTCTAGCAGCACTTGCTAAGAACAGTGAGAAATTCTTTTCTGTCTGAAAAGATGAAAGGAGGCAGCAGCTGATGCTGCATCAGCAACCACTGCAGCAAGACAGGAAAGGCCAGTTGTTTTCCAGTCTTACTGGGGTAGAACAGAAGCAGCACACACAGGACAGCACATGGGATCACAGCAGCAGAGGTTTCTAGTGACAGGACATATCCTATAGTTGCAAAGTTATTAGGATTAAAGCAAGCTGTGAAATTAAACCCAAACAGCTATTACAGAGTAACAGCATGTAGAAATAAGCTCTATAATCTCATGTCAAATGCAAACATGGAGTTCAAACTTTGGATTATTATGAGTTAGGCATAGCCCCAGTCCTTTACCCAATGAAGAGCATAAAACCCAAAACTATTGTCACCATTAAGGTATTCAAGAACATTAGGTACTCGAGAACAGAAAGCTCCAGAGTCTCTTTTTGTAAAGTTCTATTTTAGGTTACCCCAAGCAGCACCATCCCAAAATGGCCACATGACAATACACTATGTTAGAGGAACGAGGTACAGATTACCTATACAATTATTTATTGCAATAATTCCTCATTTCTCCTCCTTATGGCTTGTTGTCTGGTTGGAGGGTTGGGGTTTTTTTTTGTCTATAAACACCATTATTTAAACAAATAAGCAGTACGTAAATAGCTTGATAAATAATGCTCTGAGGAGGACAGGTCACACAAGCCACATAGCAGCCTTCTGCCCATGTAAACTTGTCACAAGGCACATCGACAGCATGTAAAAGATTGACCCCAGCCCTCAGTTCCCTGTCCCAGGCTGGGCCCTGTCCACACAAATCTCATGAAGATGCTTTGCTCCACCCTTCCCTCTTTTTGTAGAAGCCTGTATAAACTGCAGGAAGCACCAGTGGTTTTGATGCATTCATCAAAAGTTAGAGCTCACTTTCCACCTGTTTCACTCTTGCAAGTACTCCAGCATGAGAGAATGTGAACCTTGTCACAGTGAATGGTTTTAAGGGAAGACAACAGAAAATACAGAAGGAAATACATGAGGAAGATAGGGTGCAGGGAGCTACCAGGAGCACAAGAGATGATAAACTAAGTGATATTTCCTAGGTAGGAAAGTTAAAACGATGAGCAGCTAACATTGTGATCAAAGCATGAGGTAAGGCTCCAGTCTTACATCTATTAAAAGCTTCACCCAAGGGCAGCCCAAAACACCACATTTCATACCTACCAAGTTCAAACTCACCTTCAAGTCATTTTCTCTCCAGAAATGAGACAGCATCTTGCCGTTTAAAAGACTCAGTTATCCTTACCCACTCATAATCTCACTGTTCACTTACATAAAGTCTAATGATTCGACTACGCCAGTAGATTGTGAGGGAGAGGAAATGACTCCTCTTGGAACAGACAGCAGTATCCATAGGGCAGATTTATGCACCAACTTCTCTAAAGGCACAAGTGATAGTCAAAGCTACTTTCATCCATCCAGCAGGACATGCTCTAAGCCTTTTGCTTGGATGCCTGTTACAAGACTTAGCCATCATGCAACTGATAACACAGTATCAGCCTAGGCATAAAAAAAGGTTTTTATTTCTCATCCTGTAATTGCTAAAGACAATATGAAAGATTTATTCAGCTGCAGTGAGAGACCCAAATTCAGCCCTGCCTATCACAGTATGAATGCTCACCCAAGCATGCACATGGCCCCTTTCCTGGGTGGGGTGGGGGGAAAAAAGTGCTCGCTATTAGGATCCAGAGGACATTTGCTTGAATTCGGTATACACAAAGGATAATACTGCTCAATGTTCCAGCCTGGTTTTACTTCATGCTATTACAGTAATGGATTGAGAACAGCCTTGAGAAGGACTTGGGGGTGTTGGGTAATGAAAAGCTCAACATGAGCCAGAAAAGAGCACTTGCAGCCCAGAGCCACAGGGGTTGGAGCTACATGGGCTTCAGGGTCCCTTCCAACCTAAACCATTTTGTGATAATGACACACTGTACTGAAACTTTGTTTCAGGATCTGATATCACAATATGATGAACAAAACTTTTCAAAATGGTGAAGGGATTTATTGCCATTTGGAACATGTTTATTGTTCAAAACTACTGCACCGAAATAAAAATCCATCATATACATTCTTTGTCATCTATAGCTTTACAGCAATGTAACTTTCTGGCAGGTCATGCAGGCAAACCACCGTTCCCATGAAGTCAAAAACTGTTGAAAGGCACCTTGTAACCTTCAGATCTCACCAACTCCAAACAAGTTAAGATTTGCCTGTATACCAATTACATATATCTAGAACTTGAACAGTAGGAAAAATAATAAAGTCCATTTAGAACCTCTTAAAGAATATCAGATTTTGTTGCCTTCCTTCATTCAGTGCTATGCTTTTGCTTTTCAGTCTTCTTAAATAATGTGCGACTTAAATGTTAATGAAGTCTCTTTACCGAGACAAGGCATGCAGTATGGGAAGAGGGATAGCTGGTTGCTTCCAGGCTGCCTATCTACACATTTGTTCTTGTAGAACAGCGAGCCACTGCTTAAGTTTAAAAAAAAAAAAAAAAGAAAAAAAGGAATGAATGCACCCAAGTTAAATGGCTTTTAAGAATATGTTAATAGATAGAACAACAATACCACCTACAGTTCTGTTTACTGACCTCTGTTCATGCGATTTGAAAACAATTTTTTTTTTCCAAAACTGTCATGGGTCACTTTTGTAGACTGTTAGATTAAAAAAGTTGGTTTTCAACTATTGCTTGTTATTTGTATGACTAACTTTTTATTAAAAAGGGTAGTTATTAAAGACCTGTAAGGCAGCAAAGTTTTAAATGCAATGGTTTACATTGCTGACTAGTACTTTTAAAAAGGCAAGATAAAGAAATTAGAAGAATTCTTGACGAGGTCATACTCATAACAGGTGTTTGTTTTATCCCCACCGTAATTGTCACAGCAACTGTAGATGGCAAGTCTTCCTTGGTTGTAAATTGGGATGAACACATTCCCTGGCTTATTTCAAGTTAAATATTTAGTTCTTTTTCTCCATCCTGCCAAGAGAAGAACAGCTTTTGTAAGAGTTCATAATGAGTTGCAATTGCTATAAAAAAAACCCTACACGAACTGGCTTACAGCAGAACTTTAGGAATGGACACCCAACCAGTTATTTATGCAAAGGCTAGTTCACTTGCCATTTTTCTCAGTCTCATTTTTTAATTTATAGTTCAGGAGGCTTCATCCTCCCATTGCTCCATATAGGTTTCTTTGAGCAGAAGAGAGGAGAGCTATAATCCTGGCTCATCAGGATTGCCTGGAGCATTGTCTGCACTACTCGCTACACAATGAGGATGGGAGACTGCTTGTAGTCTGTTTTCCCATCATGCTCAGATGGATCTACCCCATACAAAGAACAGACAGACTAGATTTTGCTCAATTTCCCTTTCAGACATACAAACCCTTCACAGTTGTATGTGTATCCATCTAGAGAATTAGTTACCAAGACAGACACAAACATACAGACTAAATCAACACAACACATGACAGACACCAACAACGCCAGCAGCTGCAGAGAGCCCTGCCAACATCCATGACCACAAGGGTTTTTGGCCTTTTCTACGTGCACCCCTCAGAAGCTTTAAAGGGGGTGCAAGGTAACAAGTCATAGTTCAGTCTACTGACAATGAGCTTGTTTTGTAAAAGATAAGCAAGTTAAGAAAACACACAGGGGCTTGCACCACAGTTAAAAGCCCCTAACAGTATTCCAAGAGACATATGCCTTCCCCTTTATAAAGCATGACTTACCTGTATTTGATCAGTCGCCCTCCTTGAATAAGTTGTGCAACTTCATTAGTCAAGTGGCATGCAAAAAGAAGCCAGTTCCTTGGCTGCACTTTGTAGGCAAATCTCATGAAAGTCAAGGAGTAACAACACAGTGCTGCAAAACACAATAGATGTAGTTAGCAGATTAACATCTTCATTTTTATAAAGCATAATTTTCATACTAGTGAAATACAATGACAAGTAGAATGCTTCTCACTGTTGTTAAGGTTTCCAATTCTTACAAATGTGTCCCCTTTGAACGCAAGAAAAAAACAACCACATACAGCACTCAATTTTGCTACACAAGAAAATTCACAGGGCTGCAGCTTTCCACAAACATGTTATTTTCCCCATACACTTTCCTGTGATGTAACTTAAGTCTTCAATCAAAGAAAGAGTGAATCCCAGCAAGACACAGCCAGCCTATACATTTTTTTTTTCTGACAATTTCTACAACAGGTTATTTTTAAAACTACTAATTACTTAAAATACAGTTCTGTCAGTTTACTGACAAGACTTTTGTCTCAAGTCTTACCAAATGTCATTCGTCCACTAATAATTTCTGGAGATTTCTTCATGTCATTAATAGCAGCAACAGGAAGTCCCCAGTTGGCAACTGGCCCCCAAAAGTGCTGTAAGAGTGAAAAGCAAAATAAAGTTACACAGAAACACAGCATTCCTGCAATATTCTTAGTCTTCCTTAGCCACACAAAGCTTCAGAGGAAAGGTTTAAGGGTAAGATTTCGAGTTTAGTTTGTCAGATTGCTTTCTATGTAGGGGGGATAAACGAAACACTTAACAGGATATAGGTTCAGGAAGGAAGGAGGAATCCACTCTGAATCTTCCTCACAGACAGAACAGCAACTACTGTAGGCCACTGAAATACAGTTTTGTGTAATAATACATCAGTCATTATGTATTAATGTAAGTAGTCTAACTGATGCAGTCATATAACCATGACAGATTTACAGCTAACATCTGTGCAGAGAATTAGCACTCATCTCTTTCAAATAAGGCTCCTAAAAATGTAATGAAAACACAAGGAATTGCAGAAGTGAGGAACTGTTTTCATGTTGTGCTGAGGATCAAGAAATAGCCAGCAAGCATCTTCTTCCAAGTACTTACACCTCTTTGAATGAGCAGGGTCATACAGCCTAACTGTTACCTAGAGCTTCATCTGCAGCTGCTGGAACTGCCTAGCGACTACCTAAAGCTCAGTGTTCAGGTAGATGTCAGTACCAGTGTGTACACAGATAGAAAAAAAGACAAGTTAAATGGATCAAAGTCACCGGGAGCTCAACTGGAAGGGTATTGTCCAAAAGGCTCTAAACTGAAAGCCAATTCCAGTCCAATTTCCAGAACTGTTACAAGTGATAAGCCTTCAGTAGACTTTCTACAGGAGCAGCATGCAGTAACTTGGCCAGATACAGCAAGTGAATGTATCTACAAAGTGCACCTTGCAAGAAAAAAAACTTTGCAGATACCAACTAAACTCATTTTTTTGATATTGTAAAGTCTCTAATTATTTGGAACTGTGGAAATTTACCTCCCTTACAATTTTAATTCCAAGATACTCTTTTTGCCAGTCTGGATACTAGCTTGTAACACTACAGGAAGATTAAGCACCACACTTGCTTCCTGCAGATTTAGGTTCCAATAAAAGAAAAACTTAACTAAAAAAGTATAAAAAATACATGCTGTTTTGATAGTTTAAACTTAGTGAAACACACAGACCAATGTAGTATTTCTGCAAGTATCTACAGGATGGGCACTGATCCAAACATATTTATTACAGGATTATTATAGGAATATTTTCAAGACTGCAATAAATACATTTTAAACTATATTCCTACTGATAAGAAAATTGACATCTGTAATGGATAAAGTCTCTTAAGTACATCATAGAACATGGCATAATCAGGTTGCAGGGCTACATACTATTTACACTGAACAGCTACAGTTAAAGAAATGTACTTTAACAGCACTTACAAGATATCACAAGAACATTCACAGAAAACCATCAGCAGCACACTGGATGTGGTTTTAGAGGTTTTAATGTAGCTATTTAAATAGTTTTAAGGGACAATAAGAGGACCAGAAACAAACACCTGGTCAGATAACCATAATGACTGGCATAGCAAGACAATTTCTGTTGGCATGACCACACTAAAACAGACTGCAAAAGATCATTGGTGAGTACATGTACTTGGTGAGGGTCTTAGTAATTTCAGGAGTCTCATTTAAACAACTTAATTTTCAGAAAAATAAGCATTCAAGGCTCTAACCTTGATTTATTTCAATCTAGGAAACAATTACAGCTTTGGAAGTACTTGTGGTAACTTCTGTTTAGAAAAGTAAACCAAGTCAACTGACATTTTTACTTAATTCAACTGCCATTAGAACACAAATAATATGTTATAGACTATGGACCACCTCAAGCTCAGGCTGCACAAGCTGAAGAACGATCAGTTCACATCCCAGTGGCAGTGCAGCAGTGACTTCCCTTGCCTGAGCAGAGAGGCAGATTTGGAACCTTCTCAGGCAGGCAGTCCTGTGAAGGTTCCACACACAAAGATCAAACTACACATACATAGTTGTTCTTTGATCTACACAGAGGAACAAGTCTTCCATAACTTTATGATTCACATTATAACAGGCATAAAATTGCCCATTCCAGTTTCAGTAGTAAACTGAAAGGCAAAAGGAAAAATGTATGTAGTGAGAATTATACAACACCATTTGTTCTGTGAAGCAAAGATGGTTAAAAATAAGTCAGGTAGCTCAGTTATGTACCAGTATTGTTGCTATGCAGAAGAGTGTCTCCAGATCCAGTTTCCTTAGCCAAGAATATAAAAAAGTAAATCACTGCACAATTAAAGGTGCTTTTTAAGACATTCTGAAGAAGCTTTTTGAGATCACCTTAACTTCAGACTAGCAAATAAATATTACTAGTGCATCTCTCCTGGAGCTTCACTGTATGCTTTTCAGATGCAGGTAAGGTTTTCAGAGCAGGAGAGACTGTAAGCTGCTGAAGTTCAGGAAAAAGTAAAGCCTCAATAAAGCGTCAAGTCCCCTCCCTTTTCTTACCGTGCTGTTGGAGCGGGCCACCATTGATTTCCAATCAGAAGACACATGGAGGAAAAAGAAAAAAATGTTAGTTTCTTTCACAACCAACATGGAAAGAAGCATACCACCACCAAAAGATAGGAAATTGCCATGGCATTAACCCTGATTAATGTAACAGTATTTAAAATCCCATATTAAAGCACTGTTTTACAAATACCTATGTTCAGGGAACAGTCAGATCTATGCCAGATATGCATTTCAGCAAGTCTTTGTTGCAAGCTGCAGGCTGTTCAACATCACAGAATAGTTTGGGTTGGAAGGGACCTTTAAAGACCATCTAGTTCAATCCCCTGTAATAACCAGGCATTTCTAACTACATCAAGTTGACCAGAACCCCATCCAGCCTGACCTTAAACACTGCCAGAGAGAGAACATCTACCACCTCTGGGCAACCTGTTTCAGTGCCTCACCATCCTCACAGTCAAGAGGTTCTTCCTAACAGCTAATCTAAATCTACCCTCTTTTAGTTTAAACCCATCACCCCTTGTCCTGTCACGCCACACCCTCATAAGCAGTCTCTCCAGCTTTCCTGTAGGGCCCCTTCAGGTAGGGGAAGGCTGCAGTAAAGTCTCCCTTCTCCAGGCTGGAGAAGTCTCACTCTCTCAGTCTGTCCTCATAGGAGAGGTGTTCCAGCCTCTGATCATCTTCAGGGCCCTCCTCTGGACTCGCTCCAACAGCTCCATGACTTTCCTGTTCAGAGGGCTCCAGAACTGGAATATACTTTGTTAAGGTGTCCTTGACTGGTCTAACACTTGTGTTTTGTTTTCTTATTAACTGAACTGCAGCAATAATTAAAGTTTATGATGTTTATAAAGTTTAAACTTCACTTTTGTTTTCATAAAACCTTAACTAAATAAGTTCAAATGTGTCTTTTGACATGGGGTTTTTGTGCCAACAGAAAACAACCTCCAAGTGGAAGTTGTTTTCATGCAAGTGAAAGCCTAAAATAGAATCAAACTGGTGCTATTTTAACAGATTAGGCAGCTCTGGATAAGGTCTTGCAAGGTTGACCACACATCCACGTGAGACTGGAATAGTTATTATGTTCCTAGAAGAGGGCAGAACGAGGTCATACAGACTTTTCTAAAAGCAGGAATCCAGTCCTAAAGCTCTGCAATCAATACAGCTGCAATAAATGCAGCATTAAGTACATGTGCCTCTTTATGAAGAGATACCATTCCAAATTAGTAGCTTCCAAGAACTACATTCAATCCCTTGACAAAGGTAACACTTTATCCTGAAGTTCCCAGATCTGTGGACAACAGTTGTCACATTCACTCACTCAAGTTTCTGTGTGTCTACACATCACAAGATGAACTAACAGCTGATCAATACCTTATAACACTACTAGACCCCATCCCAGAAAGGCCATATTTGGGAAATAACAGAACTTTCCACAGTTTTTACATGTATTTTGACAATGAGGATATTTATGGGCCCCAGATGATTCTGCAGATGTAGGTGAACTATCACCAGCCTTCTGTTTCCCCTACACTGCCATCCCTTCAGTGGAAGGGCTGTTAAGTCTTCCGCAAGAAGTACATTGTTCAGTTTGCAGGGTATACAAGACCATGACAGCAGGCATTGTCCTCTGACTTCCAGCACAGACTGGTAGAGGACACAAAGTTCTTATGTCCTTGTGTCTAAAGATTTACTAATAAGGAGAACTGAAGATCAGCAAATTCCAGTTATACTACTGATGTTACCCCT
Organism: Heliornis fulica; assembly: GCA_013399135.1. Taxonomy (NCBI): domain Eukaryota; kingdom Metazoa; phylum Chordata; class Aves; order Gruiformes; family Heliornithidae; genus Heliornis; species Heliornis fulica. Next base: position 332,138 of record VXBZ01008389.1, on the reverse strand, counting down.
TTTAAACGTCAGTTCAATTAAAAGGATGGTCCCATACAGCCTATATAAATGTAAGTGCTTCAGCTTCACAAGGAATTAGTTACCTATTTCAAAGCAATCTACATTAATAGGGTCAGTACATTCACATCACAGCTGAAGTGGGACACCTCTGAGTTAATAGGAGAGACAAAAGATGTCAGTCTATGCATATTTTTCTATTACCATAAGATGTTGGGACTCCTTATGTGACTAAAGTAATTTAGGTTTTTCTACCAGAAGATGCTAGAACTTGTTCTGAACAGCCTACAAGTCTCTCAGAAAAGGAAGAAAGCTGTTTTACTTTTTTTTTTCAGAATACATTTAAATCTTTAGGATAGGAATAAGAGGACTTAGTTGCCTCCTATTAGGAGCTTAACTAATACAACTTTAGTGATACCAGACATGTTTAAGATCTACAGAAAAAATTTCAACTTCAATTTCATGATGTACATAGTGCTACCAGGCTTTCAAATGCTAACCAGATAGTTTTAAATTAACATTACTGCTGTGTTTCACAAGCACAGAGCCTACCCACAGCTCGACCTCTTACTCTGCTTACTTTAAAACATTAAGATATGGTTAAGGTAAATCAATACTTGTGATTTACAGTTATTGATATCCCTGTTAATCACCAGTTGAGATAAGTCAGATATGAAACTGGCAGAACATTTAATTATTAATGACAGTTTAAAAAGTAATTTATCTTGTTTCTTTGTGCAAGATCCAAAAGCTAAGCCCTGATGTAATTCACTGCTAATGCCAGACACATCTGTCTGAGAAAGACACTTTGCATTCATTATTCTTGCTTTCATGTTTCCAGTTACAAAGCTAAAACTGAAGCTACTTATGTCCAAAAGTCTTGACTGCCCCAAGCCATAAAATAATAGCACACTCATTTCTACCACTTTGGGTAGCTTCAGTTGACCCTATTTAGGGTCAAACAATTTAAAAGACAACACCCATATCACAAACATCTCAGCTGACTGCTTCCCACAGGTTTCATGTTTATAAAGCCTTGCTTCACAGCAGTGAATAGATGCCCATTTCTAGAATGGATAATGGTCTCAGACCTTTGAGGAAACTCTTCCTCTGTGAGGAATTCAAGAGGGGAATCTCGTTCAGTCCTGTAGCGTGGGAAAGCAGGAGCCTTCCAGAAGGAATGTAAAGAGATACAGACCTGAAGTACAAACTCCATTTCTCCTACAGAGAAGATAATCAACAGAGCCCATAGTGTGTTAACCTAAATTTTAACCTCAATATAAAGGCAACAATTTAGGCACCATTAAGCAGGAAGCAAGACTGAAAGGTCATGCCAGACAGAGCAGCTGACTTCAGCCCTTCATGACACATCCACCAACAGAAGTTTAAGCAAGCAGGTAACTTTGTACATAAGGTAGCAGAAGCCATCCCACCGAGGTACAAGCCTATGGAATGCTCCTTTTAGACAGCTTATTTCAAGACCATAATTCGGATGAAATACATCTGAAAAGGGTTATTTCACAGCTACCTTTTCAGTCTTTGGTAAGGATGGAAATACTTTCAGCAAGCAACGGTGGTGTTAGGAAGCAGCCGTTACCTCATCCAGATTTTATTCTGATTAAGCAGCAGACTGCTTTTTTACTAGACATTTACAAACTTCACAAAAATCTACATGATCTTCACAATTAACTGTTAGTATCAAAATGCATCTTACAAGCTTCCACAGTGTAACACTTTCAAAAGTCCTCCAGATAGAACGAATAGAACATCCTTGAAGCAATATGGGAGAAGGTCAGAACAGGCTTCTATTCCTTCTCCTACTTAACTTTTTGCCCCACCATTTTTGCAGAACTTGATTTTGCAAAATCCAAACAAACCCTCCTGCTTACTGAGCCTTTATATTACAATCTGTCTTCCACACAGGCTTACACCATCTCTTGCTACTTTAACCAAGACTAAGTTTCTCAGATAAACAGATGTCCTCCTACATCCTTGCTCAACATCAAACATCAGTTGCAATAGATGTAGGTAGAACAGCAAGCAACAGCTATAATGAAAAGTTGCTCAACCACCTTTATTAGAAGAGTCCATTTTTTATTTGTTTAGTTTTGTCAAATTGCTTATCAGCCAAGAAAACTTCAGCCTGCCTACTTGAGCCAGTTCAACAAGATCTAAGATAGCGTGCCACTTCTGTACCATAGAATCACAAAATCATAGAATCTTTAAGATTGGAAAATGTCTCCAAGATCATCAAGCCCAACCATCTGTCCAACACAGCCATGTCAACTAAACCATTTTCTCGAGTGCCACGTCTACACGTTTTGAACACCTCCAGGGATCGTGACTCCACCACCATCCTGGGCAACCTGTCCTGATGCCTTACCACTGTTTCAGTGATGAAATTTTTCCTAACATCCAATCTAAACCTCTCCTGGTGCAACTTGAGACCATTTCCTCTCCTTCTATTGCTAGTTACTTGTGAGGAGATGAACCCCCTCCTCACTGCAACCTCCTTTCAGGTAGTTGCAGAGGGTGATAAGGTCTCCCGCTCAGCCTCCTTTTCTCCATGCTAGACAACCCTAGTTCCCTCAGCTGCTCCGCAGAAGAGTTGTATTTTTGAGGAATTCTGGTGGTTTCAGTTCAAGATGCCATACCCCTCCTCACAGCACACAAACCCACTGAGCCATCTGGTGGGCAGACCTTTAAGATCGAGTCCAACCGTACCTGTCCTCTCCTAAACCATATCCCTGAGCACCTCATCTACCCATCTGTTAAATACATCCAGGGATGGTGACTCAACCACCTCCCTGGGCAGCCTGTCCCACATCCCAACAACTCATTCGGTGAGTAGCCTTCTCCTGACTCCCAATCTGAACCTGCCCTGGCTGACTACATGTTACCAACCCCGCCTTTGCCCACACGCGAGCGAAGCTCTCTGCCGGTGTGGCAGGCAGCGGCCAGGCTGCCCGTGGGCAGGCCGGGCTCCGCGCTGAAAGAAGCCGCTGGGTTTCCCGGCCGGGAGAAGGAAGGTCAGTCACAGCGAAGTGCGGCTGCCGCGGCAGTTTCAAACCGTGTCGCTTCGCTTCAAGGTCAAGCGCGGACTCCGCGGGGCGGGCGGGAAACCGACAGCCCCCGCAAACCGAAGTAACGGCGGGGGCGCGTCGGTACGCCGGGCCCCGCGCCCCACTCCCTCGGCACCCCGGGACGGTTGCGCTTTCCCCCGGCCGGCGGGGTCTCCTCCCTCCCGGGCGCCTCGAGGCTGCCAGGGAGAGGTCAAACGAAGCCGCCCGACTGAGGGCGCGGCGACCGGCCACGAACCCCGTCCCACGCTCACCTCATCAGGTAGTCCCTGAAGTCCTTGCTGCGTACATAGTCCAGGGCCTTGCGGCCCAGCGCCCCCGCCATGGCGGCCCTCGGCGGCAGGGACCAACTGCCCCACACGCTGCCACCGCCACTAGTGACAACTCCCCCACGCCGCCGCCCGGCGCCAGCTTTACGGCAGCGCCCGCGCCACCGCCCCCTCCGTCACCAGGGCGCTGACGGCGCCTATTGGCTGCGGCGGCCCCGCCTCCCTCCTCTCGGGCTCCGAAACCGGGGAGGTGGTCATAGGGAGGGGGAAAGGCAGGGCGCCGTAAAGCAAAGCGGCGGGAGGAGGGAGGGGGAAATTGTCGCAAAGCGCAGCGGTGAGGGTCGCCATCGGCTGAGCTGCCGGCATTCCTCTGCAGCCCTTAGGGCAGAGGCGCTATTGGCTCCAGTGCGGTGGCTGGTGGCTTCCCATTGGCCGCCGAGGGGCGCATCCTGCCTCTCGCGGTGTCTCGCTCCGCCCCCTCTAAGTGGCGAGTGTCAGGGGCAGCAGCGGAGCTGGGCGCGTAACGGCTGCCTGAGGGCTAGGAGGGGAGCGCGGGAGAGGGGTTGGCCCTGCGCCCCTCTCTGCGACCCCCGTTGCCCCTGGCTTGGGCAGGGCCGGCGCCCTCTGAGGGGCGATGCCGAGCGGTGCCACCCGCGAGGGCAGGGCAAGAGGCGGTCCGGCGGAGGGGCGAGCGCCCCCCGGCCCCTGCCGGTGCGACGGCTGGCCTGCTGGGGCTGGGCTGGCGTGTGCCCTCACCCAGAGCCCTAGGGAGGTGAAGGGGCGAGTCTCCGCGCCTTCCCCGGCGATGGGGGTGTTTTCCCCTCGCCGCCGCGGCGGCCGAGGTGACTGGAGGCGCAAGGGCGCATAAAGCAGGCTGGAAGTAAGAGGCCCCGTGCCCGCTTCCGTGACCTTGTAAAGAAGGTGGTCCCGAGGGTCTTTTGAGGCTTTGGGACTTAGAATTTTTGGGGCCCGGAGTTCAGCCTTTCGCTCTGTGCCTGGAACAGTCTAGGAGCCTGTTTCTCACCAGCACTTTCTATTTCATACCTGAGCAGAGGTCACTTTTCTGGAAAGGAAGATAAACTCTAACCCTGCTAATACCACCTCCATAAAATTTGCGCCTTGCAATCAAACACCCATATGCAGATTACTTCTTTTATCTTTGCTCAGGGCACTAGAGATAGTGAAAATGGATGTTTATCAACTCTGCTTTCCAAAGACTTGCAGTTTTTACAGTCTAGAAGTGAGACAGAGTGCAGTCCGGGCCATACCTATGGTGTGCAAGACACTCTTGCTGTGGCTGGTTCGTTTCCTTCTTCTCTCCTCTTCCCTGCAGCATCTTAGGGGAAGGGTAAAAAAGCATAAGAGTTCTGCTTCTTTCTCCCCCTGATCCCTGATTGCTCAGTGAGGAGCAGGTTGGAGGAAAAGCATTTACACATAATGTCCTTTTTTATATATCTGCAGTGTATTTGACCTCACACGGTAATCCCAGCTTTGCTGTGTGGGAGAGTTTTATTCGTCTTGGTTGTACTGCATTATGAGAAGCCAAAACGTAGCCCAAAATATTTTTGTGAACTATCTAGATTCCTCATTTAAAAGCAGCAATGTGAATCTGAATGAGGTCTGAAAGAATCTTTTTTTTTTTCCCAGCTGATTTGACTTGTACCAACACAAAGAAAGTCTATGGAAGTGAATTCTGTACGTTCAAACAAAATCTCTTTTAGTGTAATTCCACATAACCCATATGGTCAGGCTTGGTCATTAATATTACAGCTACAGTTTTACCTAAAAATGAAGCCTTTTTCTTGACTGAAAAGGAATAGTTCTTTTTGTAACTCTGCACAGAGCAAAAAAATCTGCCTGCACTGGAAGGCCTTGTTCTTTAGTGAGTCTTCCTGGAATAAACAAGTTCTTCCAGCCTTTTCTCACAAGCTGTGCCTTTTTAAATCTTTTAACTCTTTGCTTGCTACATGTTCACAGCTTTCTTAAGGCATAGCTCCAACAAGAGTCACCGTGTCTTACTCAATGCCTTACCAGCAGTGCAGGACCCTTCTGTAATTTTGAGAGTATCCCACTTTGCTTTCAAAGTAGTTAATGGAAAAATCATTAACTAGAAATGTGCCCAGAAGAAACCAGTCCCACATGACAGTCCCTATCAGTTACACAACAGGAGCAGCCAGCAATGATTTGCTTTTGCTGCTGTTCCATATGCATTTACAGTGGGTTTATTTGCATATTTTAGGTTTCTTATAAGGATATCTAAAGCCATGCAAAAGACCCCGTTAATTTACCCCATTCACCGCTTCCCGTTTACCTCTTAGCCTAAGAAATCAGATGGGATATGACATGAGTTGACAAGTCCACCTTAGGTGTACATGAACATTAACCGCTAATAAATTATTCTAACACATTTTTTTTAATATAAGAATGAGACCAATTGACTTAAAATTTGCAGGGTTCCTCTTCAGACACGTGCTCTTCTCTGGTGCTGGACTGCCCTGTCCTCTCCAGGAACTGGAAGATAATCACTCATGATTGCAGATTGCTTCTCCTGGGGCCTGGTGGGCCTCTGAGAAAGTTTCTTTAGGTCCTGCCACACATTTTTTCTAAAATATACTTCACCTGTTCTTCATCCGATCTGAACTGTGTGTCTGTCCATTTTTCACACTGAATTTAGGCCCATTTTGAGTTATACACCTCACTGCACATGTCATGTGCTCTTTCTGCGTTATTTAATGACTGCAATTTCCTTTATCTTATTTCAATTTCTAATGCTTTTATCAGACTTCTTTAGTTGCCTTTTATGACCCACACATGATAGCTGAAATGAATTTCATGCCTTTCTGAGTCTGTTATCTGCCGGCTGAAGCTGTTTTTATTTTATTTTATTTTATTTTATTTTATTTTATTTTATTTTATTTTCAACTATTCATATATCCTTTTTGTCTACTTACTGTATGTTCCCTTTTGATTTTTTTAGGTCATTAGATGCACGTGAATAAGCCAAGCCACATGATGTCTGAGGATGGCTCCTACGTTTCTTCCAGTCAGAACAGATACCTGTAGTTGGTTTGGTTTTCAGAGAGAGATCCCTTGCAATCTTTTATCCCTTACATTATCTTCACAAAAAACCTACTTGCCATTTCCTGGAGTTTCTGTGACTTTCATTTGTTTCTTGCTAGCCTTGTACTTCTGACCTCTGCGAGGAGATACCCCTGAAGTTTATTAGGCTGACTGGTTAGTCCTATTTTCCCCTCAGTCTTTGCTCCAGGTCACTACTATATTTTTAACTCACTGTTGTTACTGTGAGTTGCATCTTTAAACTCTCTTCACTAGACTGGCAAGCTAGTGCACTCTTACTCCCTTACTAGCTTTCAGTAGGTGGGTTGTCCAGCAGCTACTCAACATGAGACACTCTGTAATAACAGAGGCTTTCTGTAGACAGTTTCTGCAGCTCATCATCCCTTTCTGCCAACACACATCTGCACTCTTCTGAACTGCTGCCTGCAGCTGAGGGGATGGAAGAGAGTATCCCTGGCTCCTTCATCGTGGCTTCCATAAATCTTCAGTGCCCTCACACCTAGAGCTGATGTCTGCCCACAAGGACCCATATGTAAGATAACCAGAGCTGGGTGAGCCTTAGTAATTTTTCACAGTATTTTGATTTTTGTCTCTGCGAGGAAGCGAGCGGTTGGATGATGGGACTGTTTAGCTAATGAATACCTCAATTCCCTCAAAAGGGGGTCTCCATATCCCATGTTCCCCATTTCTGGGTGTGGGGGGTGGCAGGAGCAAACCTCCCAGATGCCAAAGACATATGGGCCTTCCTATTCTCCTCATCCCAGAACTGTGGGATGCAGATCCAGCTGCTGAGTAAAGCAGTCTGCAATTTTTCTCCTTTTAGGGCATCTCTCTCTTCCTCTTGATATGCCTCCGCAGGCACGTGCACAGTGACATGTCCCTGCCAGGGAGAAAGAAGTGTACTACCTGTCTGGCAATAAAAGCAGCGAAGAAAGATGTGTTATCGGCATTGCAGAATGATCTACTCTGCAGTAGTTGTGCTCCTGGCACAAGACATGAAGTCGGTCTGAAAGGATGTGTCTGACATAACTATTAGCAAACACTGTCAGGAGAAAATGGTGGTGCCTTTTCCCAGCTGTGTAAGGAACAGCAGGGAAACTTGGGGTGTTGCATGACAGATTAGGGGACAATTAAACAAGCTGCTTAGAAAACACTGACTTTCAGACTGAAGTAGTTTTGTTTCCCTGCTGTGGTAAGTCCAAAGTTGTGGAGAAAACAGGAAGGAAAGATGTATTGCTTGGACAGTCTTCTTGGACCTTGTAACGAAACACCTGAAAGTGGACACAAATCATCGTCTGAGGGAGCTGGGGTTGTTTAGTTTGGAGAAGAGGAGACTGAGGGGAGACCTTATTGCTCTCTACAACTACCTGAAAGGAGTTTGCAGTGAGGTGGGGGTTGGTCTCTTCTCCCCAGTAACAGGCGACAGAACTCGAGGTAATGGCCTCAAGTTGCGCCAGGGAAAATTTAGGTTGGATATTAGGAAGAACTTCTTTACTGAGAGAGTCATCAAGCATTGGAACAGTCTACCCAGAGAGGTGGTTGAGTCCCCATCTCTTGAGTTGTTTAAAAGATGTGTAGATGCAGTGCTTGAGGACATGGTCTAAGGGTAGACTTGGTGGCAGTAGGTTAATGGTTGGACTGGATGATCTTAGGGGTCATTTCCAGCCTTAAAAATTCTATGATTCTATGATCTGATAGGTAGAAGATGGACTAGAGCCATTGACTATGACATTTAATCAGCCTACAAGATCAGAGTCAAGCAAGAGCACAGCCTGATGTGACACTTGCATTCATCTGAGCATCTTTGATTACAGATACATTGTCGCTACGTGCTGGCGTGAAGCTTGAGGAGTTTGGTGCTGCGTGAAGCACAGGGCAGTAGCTAAGCAGATGGGACACCTGTGAACGCTAACCCGCGAGGCCGCCTCGTAGAAATAACGAGTAGTCTCTGTAAAAGGCATTGCCAGCTCTCTCACATTCAAAGAGACATCACATTAGAAATATGAATTCAGTATTAGTCTAAAGATAACTGAAATAAACTGAAATATGAATTCAGTATTAGTCTAAGGATAACTGAAATAAGTGCCTAACAGCTGAATCACTCTAGAAGGAGCTATATAAAATTTCTGAAATGCAAAGGAACAGTTTTTACAATGATGAAAAATACAGCAGCTAGCAGGCAACCGTTCTCACTCTGACCGTGGAGCTGGCTCACTATCCCACAAGATCAGGTTATGTCATTTGCGAGATTAATAGTTTCTGTGTAAAACCTGATCATTTGGGATAAATTGTTATATTATGGAGCTAGAGGCACTTAATCATCTGCATTTCGTAGTGGGTTATGGAGTAGGATCAGGCATCAAAATAAAACCATTTATTTCCAGATGGGGACACGCAAATTAGTCAACAGTGGCACATTTATAAAACCACAAGAAAAAGACAGACCCACCTCTATTAGTGGCCAAAGGAATGCTGGAATGTAGTAATTATACTGGCCAAAGTCAAAAAGTGAAAACTGAAATAGATGCCAAATGGATTTAAAAAAAAAAAAAAAAGTGGATTGCTGAGACATAAATATCGGCAAATTAGTGGCTATTGTGATTAATAGTCGTGGTTGGCAAGCCAAGCAACAGCTGGGCAGCAGGGAATGAAGCAAGAGATGCAACCTCTAACAATGAAAGGAAGTAATTTGTCAGAAGACAAGCAACCCAGGCAGTTACCACTGCTTCTCCCTGCCTTGCATGCAGAAAGACCCATCTGTCATGATTAGATTACTGTCACGTGGGTCCGAACACTTGAAGCTTTTATTAGTGTAGATATTCCAGATTATCTAAACTATATACGTAGGGATCACACAAGCTCTGGCCCTAACATGGGCTATATCATATGCATATAGAAAACAGCTACTTCTGTGCTGTGAAAAGTATATAATGTCTGAAATTGCACAGACCAAGAGTACAACACTCTGTGTGTCTGAGTGGCTGCTGAGTTTGCAGCAGAGATGTGCAGACACTTCTTCTCCTGGCCTGGAAAGCCACCTGGATGAGCTGGAGGCCACGGCTCAAAGGTGTGAGCAGCACCCCACTGCTGGGCTGACCGCTGGCTTCAAACCCCGTTCAGGGGAGTGTTGAAACTTACCTTTGGAGTTGATTTGTTTGATAATGCTTCAAATGAGATAATTTTAGATTGTTTAAAAAATCAGACTATATTTCTAGGGCTGTTTAGAACAAATAACTTCTTACAACATGGGAAAAAATCTGATTAATGGGTTTAATCACAGGTTATTTACACTTTCAGTTGGTAGTGTAGATACAGGTGCTGGGCTAGAGGCAGATAGAGATTACAGTTTAAAAATGGACCTTTGTGACAGCATTTTTTTTAACTTGCAAAATTATCTTAAGTAAAGAAATTATGATAATGTAATTTTTGAAAAAGTCATGCCCCCACATCCATGTGAGAAGAAGCACTAAACTACTGTTTCTGGTATCACAGCACCACATTGCTGGCATCCTTGAAGACTGATTATCCCTTGTTTGGGAGGAATCATCCTTGTTGATGATTATCCCATATTTGGGAAGGAAGGGATGAAGGCTGCTTGTTCAGTCAGGTGCACTCTGTACTTTATGTTGCTCGGTAGGGTCAGCTGGGGTAAGAGAGCCTCTTCTTGTAACACTGCCTTGAAAAATTCTCCTCCTTCACTCAGCTGGGGTTTTTACGGTTAAGTGGTGTATCATTGCTTCATTGCTGTAATTACCATGTCCAGAGGAGCAGAGCTGGAGGGATTACAGTGTTCACTTGTTAGGCTGCACTTCCTAGCAGGTATTAAACTGGACTGCAAAGCAGAATTGATTTCCTCATTATGGAAAATAGGATTAAAAAAAAAAAAGTGGAAATAGTTTTCTATTAAAAAAAACCCTAAACCCAAACCATTTTTCTGAGGAAGAAGAGTCGATTGTGTGGCATGAACATCTCAGGCAAAGTTGTGAGGAGTTTTCCTCCCCCCATTACTGCCTTGCAAAGCGTTTGCTGAAATACCTGTATTTCATGAGAACTAGTCACAGGATTCCTCCCAAGCTCTCTGTGTCCTTCTTAAAGTGTTTTACCAAAGAACAATGTCCCCCAGGTTGTAAGGAGGAAATCAGGGTTCTGACTGATGGCAGAAAGCATAGGGGTCAAAGTTGAGACACACTGTTAATTAATGACAGTCATTTAAACTATGTAATCCTTTCCTCAGGACTTATGGGTCTTCATTAAGCTGAATAAATATAAACTTTGTAGAACATGATAAAAAATACAGGCTCCCAGTATGTTTCACCATTAATAATTTCAGGTACTGTATTTAATTATGCTGTTTCCCAGTACCTTGGTTCTCCCCAGCCTAAATAACCCACGTGAGGCTGGAAGATGGCCAGGAGCAAGGGAACGTTCTAGATAGGAAAGTGCAATACTGTGCATCTCTGCTCTTCCAGCCCTTCCCCATTAAAGAGTAAGTACCCCAACCACTGCCACTGGAAAACCTTCAACAGAAATACTGGTAGGCATGGATTAGGGAAGAAAAAAAAAGCAGGTTAGCATGCTTGAGCCAGAGAGGCACGTTACATCAGGACTCACTTTGGTCTAATTACAGTGTCCTCAGTGGTGTTAAATCCTCTTCTGTTAGGGAAAATCTTTTGCTTGATGGATTGAGATTTCTCCTGCTCACCGGTGAACTGTGAGAGCAAGACAGTATCTGGAATGCTGCTGACTTACTAGAAGAAGCCACAGGTTGTCTTTGATGAAATTGGTGATGCATATCCAGATAGGGACCCTGAAATCACCTTTGGCCTATTTCTTTAACAGGCTAAAAAAAAGGGGGGAAATTTCAGTAGACTACTGTGGATAAACAAACTGTGGGCATACAAGATGAGTAACTTGAAGGTAAACATGCCAAAGTCCTTTTCAAAACTACTGGGATCAAAGTGAAATAAACAATAGGTTCTGGTGGACTTCTGCAAGGCCACCGGGGGCTCAGCAGGGAGTCATTTAAGTTTAAATGAGGTCTAAAAGAAAACAAAAAGTACTGATTCCAGAGTGTATGCTTTTAAAAGAACAGACATGTGTTGCCACATATTCATATGCAAGAGTGAGATGGGTGGTTGAAGAGAACCTCCGAACTCTCTAGCACGGGTCCTTCTCTTATCAGAAAGGTTTTAAATCTTGTGCCACACAGATGCCCGAGGACATCTTTTGTATGGGTATTGATCCTTCCAGTAAACATCAGTATTAGGTGATGATGCTACAGCATCAGTTCTCAAGGGCTGTAAAGAAAGTAAAAACTTGGTTTTACACCAATAAATGTGAATTTATAAATGCATACTATGAATTAATAAGTTAAATACGAGAGCCTGCATTTAGAAGCTGTGCAATAGCTACCTGCTAATCTTTGGCACCAGGAGGGGGTTGGAAGCATCTGCCCTGTGTGTCCAGTGTCTTAAGGTGAGTGAGGAAGAGAAGGCTGGCCAACCTTTCACATTGGGCAGGAAGTTCAACAAAACCTAACCAAGAGGAAGTATGGGGCAGAGGAATACCCTCATCATTACACAACCCTGTGACTTTGGTGCTTCTTTCTGCTCAAGGTGGGAGCATCATCCCATGCCACGTGAAAACCCTGTGGTTCCAGAACTTCCCAAGGGTGTTGCCAACCAGTGCAGGGAACACCAGATCTTTCTTCAGGCTGTTGTCGGTCAGATCCACATGTCTCACCCCCCGTGGAAACATGAGACAAGCTTCCAGCTGTGTAGGCTCTTTGGGGTACAAAGAGGGACTGTCAGCCCATAGCGGGACACCCAGGTGGGTGTGGCTATGCAGTGCTTCCACGAGGAGTAGCTGCTCTGCACAGATCTCTGCTACATCACTCACACTGCAGAGAGACTGCCCCAGCAGTATTTGTCAGAAGTGGAACAACCATCGCTAGATGTCATCTTTAGTTTGGACTGGTTAGGATTTTTTAGGATTTACCAAGAACAGTTCTTATGGAAATTGGTAGCATCTTGAAACTTTGTGTGTAGGTGTGGAGGAGTATTGTTTTCCTTGGAGAAGTTCCTTCTTACACTGTCACTATGCATTAATACGAACAGGTGCATTACTTGTTGGTTATCTTCTTCTCGTCTTCCCTCCCTGTTTTTTCTAGGTTATTTTTCAATACCCAGGACCATGTGATTAGTGTCTTGTGGCCGCTCTATCTGTCTGCCTTGGGGGATATCTTATGGATGTGCAAAATCTGCAGGAAGTCAGTCATTTCAGAAGATAACACCCAGCTCCAGGCCTTGGAAATCTAGAATTCAAGGTTTTTTGGCCTAATTTTCACTCTGTTTTAAACACCTTAATTCTAATTGGAGAGCTCATTCAATATTGCAGCCTTCTTTATCTCCTTGTACTGCAACATGCCAGTCCTGTTTGACATCTATTTGTTCAATAATTCTGTGGTTCACAGGATCAGTACATTACTAATGCTGTAGTAACTTATTTGTTTTAAGGTTAAACCCTACAGGTTTTAACCATATTGCACCAATGGTGTGAAACAGGGTGTTCTTTATTAACATTATAGACAGACGTAAGCAAAATTTCTGAAGGATGTTTGATATTGCCAAAGGCAGCAAAGATTCTACACATGTACCACAGTAAAGGTACAGATTTAATCCAAGGAAGTTGATTGTTCCAGTTGGTTGTGGCCTAACAATCTTCAAATTAGTCTCTGGAGTTCACCCATCAGTCCTGTGGAAGCCTCATCTGTTCACTTGATGCTGATTACTTGTGGTAGGGCGATAGGAACATCCATCATATTTGATGCCAAGAAAGACTGTCATAACATTCACTTTTATTTCCAGACTGTTGACGTCATCCACTTGCTTCTGTACTCGCCTTTGGTCTTCTAAGGTGTATCTGCTGGAAGCCACTGAGAGGGTCAGCAAGCCCCTTTTCTCTGTTGAGGCTTTTGTTCTAGTGAATAGCCAGCCTTGCTTTTAAACCCACAGCTGCCTTATTCCCATTCTGCAGCTGCGTGGATTTTGTACCCGGACATTTCCCTGGCTTTGTGCTCCAGAACATGGGGTATTTCTCCTTGTGAAGATTCTCATATGCAATAATTAAATTGTTTCTTGGCCATCTCCAGGCTGAGCTGAACAGATCAGGGTCCTTAATCACCTCCATGGCAGGCATTTTGTGCATCTGAACTATGAACCCTTTAAATACATTGAGTTATACTTGGTGCATTTTAAACATGGTGCTTCAGGGTTGACTGGTGGGTTTTGAACGACATTTTCTTACCTTTAACATGTGCTGCCACATTTCTTCTTCCAGTTTCCTTTAGAAAACAGGGATGATGCTTCCAGTTAAACTAGTACGGTTTTTCTCGTAATCCTTCATAGATCTATTTGTGAGAGTGTCAAGTGCTCGTTACTGACACTGGCAAAGCTTTGAGGAGATTGAAGAACTGGAGTTGAAGTATAGGATACAGCCAGTTAGGCATCCTACTAGAAATGAAGCATCATCTGGAAGAAAGCTTCAGTGGCTGAGGGAGCCACCAGCCTGCCTCAGACTGGTTTTAGCTGCTGACTGCATGTCAGTGGAGGTATTCCTTACTCGAATCGCTATAAATGGTATAAGAACATACCAAGCTTAGAGGTCATGTTAGTGTAGGACCAATGATTTCTGCATGTTTTGGTGTAAAACTCACCCAGGTTCGACCACCAGTGCTGTATTTTTCCTCACAAACTATCCAGTGGTAGAAGAACATGGGGCCACTTGGAAGCTTCCCAGAACTGGGGATTATGCAAGTCACGTGGATGTGTGTGTTGGATATCTGACACCAGCTTCGCAGAAGGCTGCTGTCATTCCTGGGTTTGGGAGACTAATAACGAATTTGCACCTGAATTGCAGAATAAGCAATCTTCACCTTTGCTCAGCTGAGCATGTGAGGGATTTTTTGGCTGGGCCAAAAGCCAGCCCTGTGTTCCACTTTATTCCTCTCCATCTAAGCACACATTGAGGAGTGCGATGTTCATCCCTGGACAGGGGTTTTACCCATGTGTGTTAGTCCATGGACCCTGTACAAAGCCTGTAGCTGATGTGCAGCTGCCCTCTGTGCTGCAGTGGGCTGGTGGTTAAAGCAAGACCAGAGGTCCAAACAGCAAAATCTCAGCCCTGGCAAGAGCATTTAAAAGCTGATGGCTCCCTCTTGCCACTCCAAAGAAGTGAAATGCGGATTGTTTCTGTTCTCTGTGCTGCATTGTAACAGCTACTGTTCCCCAAGGCCAAACCATCTCAGTACCGACAGGTGGAATAAATCCAGGTCTCCAGGAAAAGTCTCATGCTTACATTCATAACGTTCTTTTCTCGGTACACTGGTCCTGGCTTTGAGGGCACGGGGTTACTGACACTAGGGGATGACCTCCCCACGGACTCTGGCTCAGCTGAGGTCACTGCAGATAACAGTGGTTCGCAGTGATGCGTATCTGAAATCCTCCCACTTGTCTAAGTGGAATATTAAGGAAAACCACAAGTTCACGCTTCACACTGACTGTCCCATTGGATAAGTGGTTGTCCTGAATGGAGAAGTAAAGCAAATATAACAGAAGTTATAACAGAGCTTGGCATAAAGAGCCCAGACAATAATGAGGCAACTGGAAAGTCTGGGTAAATACACTGGAAATCACGGACTCCATATTTGCATGTCTGAGCAAGGAGACGATCGTTAAACTTGAAGCCTGTGTTCTGCAGCGGGGGAAGTGTGAGGTGTTGTGGCTGGGGATGTTTTTACTAGTGAGGGCAGAACCTGAAGGACAGGAAGAATCAATTAGGCAGGAGTGTGCCAAGCCAAAACAATGCTCGGCCTCACCACAGGCCGTGACTCACCAGCCATTTTATAAACTAATTTCCTCAACACAGAATGGAATTGAGCTCTGGCCAGCTTTGGTGGTTTAGAAAACAGCAAGAGCACCACGAATAGCTCTCCAGTACACCTGGATGAATGGCCAGAGATCCCCTTCCTCCATCTTGCATCCATACAGTGCAAGTATGGCATCTCTAGCACACAGTCAGCGTTGGTTAACCTGCAAAGCTGGGCATACCCCAAAATCCTTATCTTCAGCTCATCCTCGTAGCTGTAAGCACCAAACCTCTGCTGCTTGCGATCTTCAGACGTTGGCCGTTGTTGTTACTGCCTGTCATTTGTCTTGCTGCCGCGCCCAGGGCCTGCAGCCGGCAGTTGTGGTGCCCTTGAACGAGATGCTATGCAAACATGCAACAAGACTGTCTGAGCCTCAGGACAATTCTCACGGTAGACAACAAGCAGGAGAAGGAAAAGGGAGGAGAAGCAGCCAAAGGTAAACTGGGGTGGGAGAAGTAGGAGGAAGACATAAGAAGGAAATGAATATTGATTAAAAAGCCATAAAATAAAGGGGGAGAGGAGGATTGTGGGGGGTGTGGGGTGTGGTTTTTGGATTTGTTGGGGTTTCCTTGGTTTTTGTTTTTGGTTTTTTTTTCTGAGTTTTTTTTTTTTGTTTGTTTCTTTGTTTGTTTTTAAGAAATTCTTTCTTCCCCATCCAAGAAAAAAATATAGCCTGGTTACTTAAAAATACCAGCAGAATTTAAGTTGCTGATGCTGATTACCTCAAAGGGCTGTGCTGCATTTGAGCATATTTTGGTAAGTCCTCCTCTTTTGGGAGTAACATCAGTGCCAGTGAGTGCTACACCACGTAAGAGGTGTAGCACTCCCTTCTGAGTTTTCTAATTTGGATGTTCTTGTATACGATTAAGGTTCTCCATAAAAGCTACTGTTTTTAACCACCGGGCCTATCAAGACATGTGTATAGGCGTCACTGGCCTGCCTGCTGTGGGGCAGGGCTCTAAAACCCACAAGATGGGCCTGTGGGAGCAAAGCTTGGTAAAGGAAAGGAGGAGTAATTCATGGTAGGGGCTGGGATGCAGAGGAAGAGGATGGGGAAGGGCATGCAAGGACCATGAGGATTAAAGGAGCAGGAATGGTTGTTTCTTCTAGGGACAGGGTAAAGAAAGGAAGGACTGAAGTGGGAGGACGACAGGAGAAGCTGGCAGGAGACTACCAGGTCAGAGCAGAAATCCTATGAGTAACACAGGTGAAGTCCAAGTTTGGTTATGCTTGCTTGGACCTGAATCGTGTGCAGTTCCTGTTGTTCCTGTGGGAGCCTGAGCTGCTGGACCACCACCTCTGTGCTGCTGTTGGGGCTGATGGAAATCCAGAGACATGAACAGAACCAGCAGAACAGTGTGCAGGCTCTGACCTGGCAACACCGGGCAAGCAGAACCAAACCCTCAAAGTGTGAGAGGCTGACTTTGCTTTTTGTAGGTTCAGCAAGCAGAAAAGGCTCTGCAGGCTGCTTGCCAGAGACCAGCCGTTTCCAGAACCATTCCTCAGAAGATCTCTAAGGAACAGGGAAAGCCAGGCCAGGCAGCTGGTGTGAAAGCGCTCCTTTGTCTAGCAGTCAAATCCCAAGTTTGTCTGGTGCATGAGTGGTCTGACCAGTGAGGGTTAAAGGCTTGTTGCTTTCCGAAGCAGAGGCTTGGGTATTCAGGCTGTGCAGAGGTAAAAACTCCAGGTATGATTTGAAAAGGTGACTCTGTGCTTTTACCATGACCTTTTTTGTATTTCTTTACAAAGAAAGGAAGGGATGGGCATGCCAAGACAGAAAGTTGGGAGTACAAAGGTGAGCACTGAGGCTTCTCGGGGTGCCATGTGCAGTAAACTCTTGCTCCCCATCCCTCCTGCTGGGAGGGACCCACAGGCAGCCACCCCGCAGCACACACACGGCCCTTTGAAGTTAGTTTGCACAGTTTCCCAATAGCGTCCGCCCGTGTCACGCCGCGGCAGCGGCAGAGCAGCAGCTGAGGCCAGCAGCAGCAGCAGCGGCATCACTGGATCCAGTGCATGGAAAAAAGGGAGCAAAGAGCTTATTTGCAAACAGTTGTAGGCAACAATATAGAAAGTCCAAAGATCATAATTCTGCTATAAAAATATTACACTTCATAAAACCATGTACTATAAAAACAAATGTCTCTTGAGGAGTGCTGGTAAACATAACGAGTATCTGTAGATTGGCTGCCCTTCTCACAAGGGAAACATAAAAAAAAAAGGTAAAAAATTTCTTCAGAGATCCTCCCTTGTAAACATGAATGTGGAGCCTGTAAACGAGGTGCTAAATCATGGCTTGCATTGTTTCAGAACCTTTCAGTATTGCCCAACAAGCCCCTTGCACATCTGGCCCCCCTGATGGCCAGACCCAACCACTGTGCCACACAAGTGGACCCTGCACTGAGCCGTCCCTCTCCTTTCACCAAAGGTGCCTACAGATTAAGGGACTAACACAACAGGTTGCTTGGCCTGTACTTTAGCTTTTAGCTGAAATTTGGTTCGAGGAACCACTGTGACTTTATTTGCTCTGTAACATTCTTCTTCTGCACAGGCTTCTCCCATCTTCTCCTCCTTAGTTCTACACGCAGTGAGACCCTTGCTTGTGACATCCTTTTCCGAGTTGAAACGCTCACATTTCTGCTGATTTTCGGAATTCGAGAGGGTGCACTAGCGTTGCTTGTGGGCTGACATGGAGAGGGGAGTGTGGGACTCTGTTCACGCAGGAATGGTGGCATCAGAAGCAGCTTAGCTGCAGTGTCTCGGGCCAATACAGGGTTTTAGGAGCAGGGTCAGCTAGGAGGTAAGAATACACACTTCTCACGGATTATCACATGCACTTCAAAAGAGGAGAAGAAAACAGGCTTGTACATTTTCCTTTTTTAGTGAACTATATTAGAGCATCTCATTGACATTATTTTAGGCCTTTTTATTTCAATATAAGAAATACTTGAAGGGGGTTGTCCCAGTTGTGCTGCTTGACAGTCTTTTATGATCCAGATACGTGACCCTGGAGCACACGTGACTTTTGTTTAAAGGCACCGGCCGCAGCTGTTCAACGGGAGAACTTTGCTTCTAAATATTTGCTTTGGTGGTTTTGTTACACACATCTTAAGACAGAGCTCCAAGAACACCTGAATGAAAATAATTTTCCAGGCAAAGATAAGGTACTTGATTTTCTGCTAGAGTAATCTGCTTTATCTTCCATTTTGTCTTCCTTACTCCTTCTAGGGGTCTAGAAGGCTGCAGCGCTCCACAAAACCAGGAATTTCCTCTGTAAAAATGGGTGATGTAAAACCAAGCCCCTGACTTTCTCTATCCTCTTCATAAAGTCAATAGTAGCAAAAATACACACAGCCAATGTTATTTCCCCATGGCATCTGTAGCCCTCTGCCTTCTGGTTACAGGGACTTTATGGAAACCTGTGGCAAATATTCAAACCACCTATGGCAGTGTAACCTCTGCGCTGGTGGCGGAAGAAAACCTCGCAGCACTCATGGCTCTGGAGATGGTCCAAGCCCTGGCATGCGACACATCATGGACGCATGGCAATTGCCACACTCAAGGTCTGGATGCGTTCAGAGGTACCACAGCTGGGTACAAGTTGTTAGAGCGAGCACCACACTCTGCAGGCAACAAACACCGGGTTGGCCTGTCCCTGAAAGATTTGCATTCCGATTTCTAACAGAGACTGACATACCCTGTAAGCCAGCAGCTGTATTGTCCCTTTCAAACGCGGTCCCAAACCCGCTCAGCCCTGTGTCTGGCCAAGGAGAGCCCTGGTATTGCATTCAGCGTGAGGTGAAGCACAGGGACACACACAGGCTGTGATAGCTTCGTGATAGCACGCAACGTCATGTCACAAAGCCATGTCACACGAGATTACTGAGTCATCCCCAGCTCTCAGAGCCACCTCAGGGAGCTGCTCAAGCTGATTTTGTGAAGAAGCAAACCCATATGTGCTGTCAGATGGCCACATTTAGGGATTCAATAGGGAATTTGTAATCGATAAGGATTGATTACAAGAGTGTTTGTGAGGGTCACTCATGGTTTGATGAAAAAGTCACGCTTTATAAATGGTATCTGCTGCTAAAACCTGCTTACAAAAATGGAACAGACTTTAACCAAACAAAAATTCATGGGGCCTGGGGGCGGGGATCAGCTCTTCCTCTGAGCAGCATCTCCCAGACCTTTGCCATACACAAGCTGCAGGGCTATGTAGGAACTCTTCCACAGTGGTCTTCATCAGGGCCGTTTGGCATCTTCAAAGACCTGGAGCTGCACAGATGGGGCCCAGCTCTAGAAAATGTGGGTAGATGCCTCCTCCTTGCTGGGCAGACTCCTCTCCACGGAGCTGAATGCTGGCATTTGTTGTGGCTGTGTCTGTGACAGGTACACTTCAGTATGCCTTGGATGAGCTTTGTGCACCTTGACGGTTCAGAAGTTTAACTATACTACTTGTAATAGCCTAAGGCACTAGGTCACTTTGTGGACTAATAACTTGCACAATGGCACTTTCTAATTCAAAGTGATTTTTAGACTGTCATGGGTTAAACATAATATTCAGTCAAAGTCCTGTAAGATTTAAAAATAGCTACAGAGAGAGACAGGCTAAGTCTTTTCCATTTTTTTCCTGTAACAGTTAAATGCTTATTGCTGAGCTATGCTGTAGCAAGGAGAAGGGAGGGGAGATGCTGCTGTAAAAGCACCTATGTAAAGGCCATAGCCATGTATCTTCACCTGGATCCGGCTGGGCTGGGCTGGGGGAGGCAGTGGGAGTTATCAGTCTGAAATAATGACACCAGTGGGGTATTCCCTCACCCTTGGAGCGACCACCCCTTGGATTTGCTGATGGAGGCTTTTGTATTTCAGCCCAAGTGAGCTGGAACAGCCAGGCTGACACTGGAAATTGTTTAATTGCTTTAGTCTTGACTGAAACAGTCCAGAAACCCCTCAGAAGAGCACACCCATGGCAACCTAGGGAGAGGGGCTGGTCTGCCGTGGGGACAGAGCTGGGAGAGAGGTAGAGGGGAGACAGCTTCTTCCATGGGTGGGCACAGCTGCCCATTCACACTCGGTAGTACGGTGTTATGGTAGTAACCACTACCGTTTCCGAGGACAGAGTTTTAAGAACACCACTGACAAAACTCTTCCGAGTACCATCACCTCGAGCACGGACTGCGCTTCTGACCTCACCTGGACAAGCTGGGACAGAGTATTTTGTGTGTACATATTAATGTATACACACAGCTGCATACATCTGGAGGCGCTGGCAACAAACTCTGAATAAGCGAAACCCATTATATGTAATTTATAGGCTAATTAATGAGCGTCAGCATGTATCACTCTGTATGTGGCCCAAACCTTGTATGGCTAATAAGGTGGTATTAGCTGGCAGGTTAGAAAGGGCTAAATCAGAAACAGGTTCAAACCATAAAACTTTGTGCAGAGCAGCATCCCGAGAGCTTGGCCTGTAGTAATATTCACGTTAAACAAACAAAAGAGTTAAGACTGAGCATGGGGATTAGGCGGTTTCCAGGGTCTGTGAAGAGAGAGCAAACAGAAGCAATGAAAGATGTTCAGGAAGTCTCAGGGGAAGACAAGAGCTGTATGTGATATTTACAACACTCTCTGCCCACAGACTATACAATTACACTGACCATTAAAGAATCATTATGTTGTAACAGCACAAATCAGCTGGGACTCCGTAAAACTCAGCCCTCCTTCCAGGCTGCCCTTAGCATCTTTGTCCCCACCTTGGTTTCTTCCAGGATGGAAGTCAATTCCAGGGAAATAAAGCCTGGGCAGAACATTTCTGCCCCAGCTGGGATATCCCCTGCCCGTGGGCTCACCTCGCAGTGTGCCGCTAGCAGAAATACGTGAGACTTAAGTTCTACAGAGAGGAGAAGTGCAAAGGGGCAGCAAAAAGCCGATACTGAGCACAGCTCTGCAGGAGGAGAGAATGAGGGCTGCTGTGTACGTAACCCCAGACACACACACACACCTATGCATGTTTGCACACCTCAGTCCAAGCCAGTTCAGCCACAGTGTGAAGTTTCACAGCATTGTTTATTCTAGAAAAGAGAAGGGCTTTCCAGGAGAGCTGCTTTGCAGCAGTCCTCTGTGCACAGCACATGAACTTGAACATTAAATATCGGTTTAAATTATTAAGAATAAATTTAAATTTAAAAATAGACTAACGCAAACAAATGAAGTTCAGTCAACATTGCGGCAGAGCTCACTGTAGGAAGCTATCGCAATGCAACACCTTGTTCCTTTGGATGCTCTGAGGCAATGATCTGGTAATTCCAGCCCAGCACTGAGACACACACACTACCGAGCTAGGGAAGTTACCATCTCTAGCACATGAAGCTCCACGTTCACATTTCCCCCTCCTTTCTGTCCTCCCCCCACATCACAACAGAAAAAAAAAGCCAACATAGCACATTAGCTTTTCCCCACAAAGCATCTGAGGTGACAAAATTTACTTGGAAAATAAAAATTAACAAAAGCAGTACAAAGAATAATCCTGGTCGCCTTGTGACCACCTTAAACTGAGATGGGTAAGAAAAAGAATAAAAAAACAGTTCGCATCCGGCACCACGCACCTCGCTCGCCTTCTTTGAAACCAGGGAATGAGAAAAAAGGTCCATTTTGCTGAGACCATTTCAACAAAGTTTTCCTTCCCTGAACCTGGAACACCCAGGTATTAGGGCACAGAGCTTTTGTCTTATGTGTATATAAATACACATGTACATATTTATATAATATAAAAGCAGAGCATCCTCCCATTTATCTTCAGAATTTATTACTATTAAAGCTTGTAACAGAGTTAGACGGGCTCTTCAGAAGTGGGTACTCTCTGCACACCGTTGGCACCGGGCGTTTAGCTCTGCTAGCGCGGAGCAGCCAGGCAGGGACGTGAAACACTGGGTCAGCAGACGCTGTGACGGTGCAGGATGATGGCTGCACTGACCCAACCCAACCCCTCCGCAGCCCAGTTGCCCACCCACCTTCTTCTATGCCAGCTGCTGGAGAGACACTAGTCCCTCTCTTGTAGAGGGAGTCCCAGTTTGCCCCTAAGCACGTGCGCACTAGTTCCCGTTGGCACGCTGCCCTGGGTCTCCTTGCCTGCCGTCCTCAGAGTCACCTGCACCGTTCCCTGCGGCTGCTCAGTTCCCCAGCGCCCTCAGCTACTCCTCCCAGACCTCCTGCTTGCTGCCTGAGACCAGACACCTTTTTCTTCCCCCGATCCACAGGATACTACTCACACTGAGTTATGTGAATGTTTTCCCACAGTCTTGTAAGACTCAATAATTTCCTCAGAGGACCGAGTTTCTCAGAGTTGTTCTGCCCTTGGAGAGCTCTGACTAAGTCAGTGCTGGAGGCACTGTGCTCCTCAAGTGGTGCTGACTTTGTTCCAGAGAGGGCAGGGGCAAAGTGCAAAAGGTTTCTTGAAATGAGAATGAATTTCTGCCGCTGACATCTCTCTATCCTTCATGTTGTACAGCACTTATTTCAAGTACGGTGTCGCTTTTCACATGCCACTGCAGCCTTCGCTTTTCCTGGGGTGAGCAGAGACCAGCAGATATCTCCTGGTGACCAGCCAAGCCATTTCATCATGGTGTACTCTGGAACAGCTGAAAACATTCAAACCCAACTGCATCCTTCATAGCAAAAAGTGCTTATCTTGAGAAACAGAATGAAAACGGTGTTCCCCTGGGACATCTATCTTAAGGACACCAAAATTGTACTTCCTGGGGCGGGAAGGATGGAGCACAGCTACTTCATTTAGCTTTATCTCAGAAAGGAAACAGAGCTACTGGCAAAATTGGCACGTCTCTGTGAAGTTGTTGTTGAACTCAGGGCCCTGGCTGTAATGTGAAAGAAATGAAGGAGCAAAGGAGAACTTTGCCTTGCGCTGGGCTTCCTCTAGTTCTGGCGATTTCACGTGCAGGCTGTCCAAAAAGGTTCTGTTAGCCAAGTAAAGATGAATCTCTCAGGTAACAACTGGTGGGTTTTCAAACAGGCCTCTTGGTAGTACTGCTACAACCTGGTGGAGGTAAGTCTTTTCATGCCCCGCCGCTGCGCCAGGTTGGAGGACAACACAGGCTCCAGCCTGGGTGCCTGAGGTGCTCGATTTAAAGCAAAATAAGTGGCTGCCATTGCACCCTGTGAAGCAGAGAAAGCAACAGAAAAAAACGAAACACTGGGCTGAAATTCAGTTCTTTGACGCTTTTCCCCTTCCCATTCCTATTCACCGTTTCCTGAAAAAAACGGATGTGGGTGGACAATTTCTATGAAACCATCACAGCACTGAGGCTGGCAGACAGCCGGGGGGTGCCCGATTCAGAGCGGTGGGTAGCAGGAGTCCAAGCTCGGGGTCCCACCAGGTCATTACAATGCAGTTTGAAGGTAAAAATATCAAGCAGGTGACAGGTCAAAAATCTTTACTGCTAATAAGGTTAGATTTGGCCTTGGTGGCAAACAGTCTTCCCAATTCCTCTAGCAGAATATTTACACAAACACCAGCTCATTCTGGAAGGAAGAGGCAGGGGGGTAGGGTGTACCTTCACCAGGTGAACATCCTGTCTGCTGAGTTGGTTTTGAGACAGATACTCCCTGTTCACTATCCACGGATGTCTTAGGACTTGGACTGCTGTGAGACGCTGATGAGGGTCTACATGAAGCATCTTTGACACAATGTCCTGGAAAGAAAAACATGGAAAAAAAAGAAGGAGAAAATGGTAAAAGGGAAAAAAAGTAGTTAAGAGCAGTGCAGGCTTTACTGATATCTTCCTAGTAGCAGTGTCATCACAGAATCACAGAACATCAGGAGTTGGAAGGGACCAAAAATATCATCTAGTCCACTCCCCCTGCCTGAGCAAGATCACCTAGATTAGATCACACAGGAATGCATCCAGACTGGTCTTGAATGTCTCCAGAGAAGAAGACTCCACAACCTCTCTGGGCAGCCTGTTCCAGCGCTCTGTCACCCTCACTGTGAATAAGTCCCTCCTTATATTCACATGGAACTTCATATGTTCCAGCTTGGAGCCATTGCCTCTTGTCCTGTCATTGGCCATCACTGAGAAGAGCCTGGCTCTGTCCTCCTGACACTCATCCGTAACATATTTATTAACATTAATGAGGTCACCCCTCAGTCTCCTCTTCTCCAAGCTGAAGAGACCCAGCTTCCCCAGCCTGTCCTCATAAGGAAGATGTTCCACTCCGTTCATCATCTTGGTGGCCCTGTGCTGGACTCTTTCAAGGAGTTGTGTGTCCTTCTGGAACTGAGGGGCCCAGAATGGTGATGAATGGGGCCCAGAATGGGCTCCATGGTGATGACATGCTGATCATCACCAGCATGTCCAATGGAGAGAGTGATGCACTTTAGATACGCGTTATAGTTTTTTAAGTGTAAAGTCCTGTCTTCAGAATTTTCAAGTGTAATGTTCACCTCTCAGTTGTTAATCTAGTGAAAAGACAACGTGGAGAGTATTCACCTTATTGAGTGTTCATTACGGTGACCTCATAGGGGTGATAAACACCACCTAGAGGGGATGCATCTCCTCGCTGACTCCAAAGCATGCTTACAAATGAAGCTCAGAACACTAACATTCAGATGGCTAAAATTAAATGTAATCACATCTACCCTGTCTGAACATTTTCATTTCAAAACTGGACAGCTCATGAAAAATTAATTGTCAGGCTCCAAATCGATGGCAGCAAGATGAGTTTTGCAGTTTTGTGGTGGGATTTATCTATGTCCTACCACTGGATACTGCCGGTTGCTAAAACAGAAATGTCTCATGGGAATCTCTAAATCCTGTCAAAGTTTCTGAGTAATGCCAGGTAGCTGGAAGCCTGCCTGCCTTTCTTGCCCATGTACCTGTCTCAGAGACCAGTGCACAGCTTCATAAACAAAAGTCTCAGCACCAGAGAGATTTTATCTCCTGGGATTCCCATGCTCTGTGATAGATGTGCAGCCTAAGCTGTGAACTCTACAGGAGTGAAAAATGCTGTTTTTGTGAACTGCCTGCTCCTGGTTAACTCTGAGGAGCAAAAAAGGCAACTGACATATAGATCAGGAATATGTGGCACTGAGTACCCTATGCTTCTTTTGAAAGTTGGATTGCACCAAGAAAAGAGTTCTGTGTTATTTAAATCTCAAGAGCATTCACAACTGATGGTGTTGTATTATCCTTCACTTTAAGGAAATAAACTACCTAAATTCCTGACGCAGTATTTCATGTGGAATGGTATATACATAAAGAAGCAAGCTTTTATTCCACGAGGCACTGAGAGCTAACCCTTCTGACCATCTCTCTCTCAAGTGTGTTACAACTGCAGACTGCAAGCTCACCTCAGAGATCAAGAAACATCTGAGAAAGCATTCACTGACCTTTGCAGTATCAGATACTGAATCCCAGTTTCCTCCGGTAAGTGCGTACTTGCCACTGCCAATCCTGGCCAGGATCTCCTCTGGGGTGTCGTCTGGTCCATTTGCAAAAGGAGTGAACCTATTTAAAGACAGAGGGGGGAAAAAAAGATGGTGTAAGTTTCAAGTATACGATTTCTGGTATCTAGTGCTAGAATGGACCACAAATATCGCTGCTTCATTGTCACTCAAACCATACAGTCGGGTGGTTCCTTGTATTAAGTTATTCCGACAAGACTGATTCTTAAAATTTTGTTTCTGTTCTGATTTTTAGGAATAACATATTCCAGCTTTGCAAAACTGGTGTCACATGCAGAGGGTGGGCACACTCATTGTTTTCATAAAGGGACAAGTGCTAAGTGCTGACTGAAATCTACCAGGCCAAGTTTTACTCTGCAGACTTGTGTAGGTTTAGCAGAAGGGAGCATTTGGGAACTCTGTACTTCTCCTTCCATCAGTATTTTGCCTTTGGAAAGCTTGTCAGTTTGGTTTGTAGGTCTTTAAGCAGCTGGTTTGGCCACAGCTTCCCACCACACCTGGTTTCTACTCCTCTGGCTGTATTTTCTAGTTTTCAGATTTCACACATGTTCAGCCCAGGCAGATACATGATGTTACATCAACCTACCCCGCTATCAGGTGGGATGCACGAAGAGTTGAAGACTCCAAAGTCTGTCACTACCTGCGTAAACAGGATCCCAGCCTTGGGTTCTGGTCCTGCCTGTCTCTGCTCAGAGTGATGATGGGAGGAGAATTAAAACCCTGGCTGCAGATTCCTACTAACCCTCATCTGGTGAGGGAGAACCATCTCTAAACAAAGTGGTGACACCTAAAAGCTCAGCACTTCTCAACTGTTTGCATTACTCTGTTTTCTCTTATAAGTGCAGGAGAAAAGCGAGATACAAGTTAAAAGCGCCAGTCAGCAAAGTTAATATCCACTAAGTTGTTCAACTGCCATTTCAGATTCAAACACATTTGGATTTTTTTTTAATTCACATTAAAAAAAGAAGCATTTTGAATACAATCAGCTAAAGAAGTGTGACTACTGTAGGTAGTGTATGATTTTATTTTACTGATTCTGGATGTGTATGACTGCAAATCTGGGTTTTTGGAGATCCCTGCAGATCGAGAGACTGACTGACCCAGAAAAATCAGAATATATTTCTGCTAATGGTGAACACGTTTGTACTCATGAGTTTCTATACCACCTATTTTGTTCCTGGCACCTTTTCCATAACCCATGAGGCAAGAGACGTGAGTAACAGAAAGGTAGGGTCCAAGTCTTTGTTTTCTGTATAAATCTAGGAAAGAATCCAAGCTTCCTGCCATAGCTGGATGATCATGAGGCAGATTAAAGAGCTGTGAGAGGTCACTGAAAAGTTTCAAGCTGCACTTAGGTGGGGTAAATGAACACATACCATACTCTGAGGAGGGAAATTCAAGGGCTTGATAGCTCCAGATTGGGTTTGCTCATTTCTCATTCGCCCCAGAACATCTTGTTCCTATCCTTCACTGCTTTGTAATCTATCTCTTTCTCTGAGTCTTTCTGTTTCAATGTTTAACTTTAGACAGCACATCAGTAGTGTTTGTTTTCCAAGTAACCCCTGAAAGTTCCTGAGCCTGTTACTGATCTTGTTGGTCTGTTCCTTTGCTTTCTGTCCATTTCTCAAATAGCATCTGAACACTACCTTTGCGGTGGGGTTTTTTAGCCTCTAAAGGTGCTCAGATACCTTGGTAACAGCAATAGTAGAAGAAAAAGGAAGGTGAAGAGAATATGTGTATTAATGGAAATGAACGAATATCCTCTTATGGACAAGGTGACCGTGATATCTTCATAGTCCTACACTCCCAGTATAAAACTTCCACATTGTTTAAGTGGCGAGTAGCCTTTAGGAGTCTAGGCACACTTGTGGGCACAGGCTATTAAAAGCCTAAACAACCAGCAAAGCGTCAAAGATATTTATGTGTT
The DNA here is from genome assembly GCA_013399135.1 of Heliornis fulica. Taxonomy (NCBI): domain Eukaryota; kingdom Metazoa; phylum Chordata; class Aves; order Gruiformes; family Heliornithidae; genus Heliornis; species Heliornis fulica. Next base: position 304,384 of record VXBZ01008389.1, on the reverse strand, counting down.
CTGGAAAAACTTACTCTAACTTACTCTAACTTCAAGTCCTATTTTCTTGCCTCTCGAGCACATTTCTCAACAGAGGCCAGACAGTGTGCTGTCTGTCAGTCTGTCTGTCTCAACTTCTTTCAAGTTTAGTCAGTGCTGAAGTACTGAGAACACTGGGAACTGCTGCTCTAGGAAAACCTCTTCACTTACCCTGCCAACATGGTATAGAGCAGGATCCCCAAGCTCCAGATGTCACAGGCTGCATCGTAACCTTGGCGCTTAAGGACCTATGTGAAGGAAGGAAAAAGAAGGAAACCTGGTTAATTTGCATTTCCTGAATTTTTAGCTTCTGGCCTTCAAAAAGCACCAATTAGTGGTTGTGTCTACTGAGATTTCCAGGGTTTTCCCCCGTGCCTGGCTGCCTCGGGAGCAGAATGCTCAGTAATGGTGTGGAGTTAGGTGATGCCCAGGCTGAAGCAAGCTGGCTGGTGTTTAAGCCCAGCACAGCAGCCACCTCCACAGTGACAGAGGTGAGTGCAGTTTGCTGGAGGCTCTGGGAGCCTCACTGACCATCTAAAACACAGCAAAGCAGAACAACCCTCTCTGCTTGTTTTGGTTGTTTCAAAATCATTCTTAAAGAAAGCTAGTAAATACTTTGGAATGTATCCTCCTAAGATAAAGGTTGCTGAGAACACTGGATGCAACAAGTGTAGGGCTGAGTGACAGTGACAAGCATGTCTGAGCTCAGTTTGGATTTGATACAAAAAATAAGAGTGGTGGAGCACTGGAACAGGTTGCCCAGAGAGGTGGTGGATGCCCCATCCCTGGAGACGTTCAAGGCCAGGTTGGATGAGGCCCTGAGCAACCTGATATAGTTGGGGGTGTCCCTGCTTCTTGCAGGGGGGTTGGACTAGATGACCTCTGGGAGTCCCTTCCAACTCTAATCATTCTATGATTCTATGCTTCTATGATTAATGCGTATCCTATGTCAGACTAGTAAAGCAGCATGACAACTGCAAAGAAAGCTAAAAAGCTTATTATTGTGCTACTTGTGTATTGAGAAGACACATTTAGACTGGACTTAACAGATAATAGGCTAAAACTTGATCCCATTTCCCTATGGGGAAAAGAAAGCCTGCGGTATTCCGCAGAGGTCTGACCAGCAGGTTCAACGTTGGTACAGGATGGGGAGGTGCCGAAGTAAGGGTAACATCTGGATATCATTTATGCTAATGCATGCTAGAAGAAGTGCCTATTTGGGTCAGTGCAGGTCCAAGTGAAGTGAAATCACCGAGGCAGCACTTCTGAGATTAGGTGAAGAACTTTGTCTCTGTTTGGCTCAGAAAACTTCAGGGACCACCTCCAGATCTTCCACTTGCCTGTGAAAGCAAACTGCCCTTCGGTTTATTCATGTCTGCCACACAAAGTGAGTTTTGATCCCCTCTGATGGATCAGCAAATACATTAAGTTTTTGCAAAGCACATGAAAAAGGAATGTACAGATTCAGCAAGTCTTTCTCCAACTTTTCACCCTGGAGTGATTTCAGCTATCTGGTTTATCACAGAAAAAGACCAAGCACTCCTAGGAAAAAACAGTTTAAAAAAATGTTGCCTTGACAGATTTTACAAATGATGAGTGGTAAAACAACCATCTGCCAGGTACGCTGCTGAGCGAACATTTGCTACTTTGTTTTGGGTTTGCGTGGCGAAGTTTTGGTAGGGGAGGGGGGCTGCGGGGCTGGCTTCTGTGAGAAGCTGCTAGAAGCTTCCCCCAGGTCTGACAGAGCCAATGATAGCCAGCTCCAAGAAGGACCCACTGCTGGCCAAGGCTGAGCCCATCAGCAATGGTGCCTCTGTGATCACAGAGTTAAGAAGGGAAGAAGCTGCTGCAGCCAATTGCAGCTGGAGAGAGGAACAATCCTGAAGACACCAAGGTTGGTGAAGAAGAGGTAGGGGGGAGGAGACGCTCCAGGTGCTGGAGAAGAGATTCCCCTGTAGCCCATGGAGAAGACCATGGTGAGGCAGGCTGTCATCCTGCAGCCCATGGAGGATGGTGGGGAGAAAAGAATCCATCTGCAGTCTGTGCAGGATGCCACACTGGAGCAGGTGGATGCCCAAATGAGGCTGTGATCCCAAGGGAAGCCCATGCTAGAGTGAGCTCCTTCAGCCTGTGGAGAGAGAGAGAGAGAGAGAGAGAGAGAGAGAAGCCCACACTGGAACGTGTGTGCTGGCAGGACTTGTGACCCCATGGGCGACCTGGGCTGGAGCAGTCTGGTCCTGTAGGTCTGCACCCCATGGAAGGAACTCACACTGGGGCAGTTTGTGAGGAACTGAAGCCTGTGGGAAGGACTCATGTTGGGAGAATTTGGTGGAGCACTGACTGCCATGAGAGGAACCCCCAGTAGGGGCAGAGTGTAAGTAGTCCTCACCATGAGAAGGAAGGAGTGGCAGAGACATGTGATGACCACACTGCAACCCCCATTCCCTGTCTCCCTTCGCTGCCTGAGGGAAGGAGGGAGAGAAATCCCTGAGAAGAAGGGAGAGGTGTGAGGAGATGATGTTAAGATTTAATTTTATTTCTCATTACTGTGCTCTGATTTGATTTGTAATAAATTAAACTAATTTTTCCTCAAGTTGAGTCTGTTTTGCTGGCAATTGCTGAATGTGCTTTCCCTGTCCTTATCTGAACCCCCGAGCCTTTTATCTCCAGCCAGGGTCAAACCACCACATACCTTGGGAAAAAAAGAAAAGGAGAAAAAGCTGCATTTCCTTCTGTTGACAAAGCTGGTATAATCCTGTGTCTGCCTCTCTCTCCTGCATGACATGTCTCTCTCTGGCTGCTCTTTCTATTACTTTAGTTCCTGTGTTCATTCTTGCTATATTATATTAGTTTTATGGGAAAAGCATCTTTTCTACTTGACAAACTCAGTTACTTCTTGCTTCACCTGTGTGACTGAATACCCAACAGTTATCTTTTGATGTGGCCATTCTTATTGCCTCTCGAACAGTTACATTTTCATTGCTGTCTCTGTCTTCCTCCACTAACCAAGGACAATCAAATCCAAGGCAAATGACACAAAGATGGGGCACTGTTGATGTTTAGTGGAGCAGGGTATTGAGCAAGTGGTTACACAACCCTGAAATGATGGGCAGGTGCCACAGTGTGCTATCATTCAGTTTGCAAGAGCGCCGCCAGGTAACAGGGCATCCCCTCTGTGCCTGCGCCCAGGGAAAGCTTTGCTGGGAATTACTTTTTATCGACAGCAATTTCACCCCAGGGATAACAGCAGGATCTAGTGAGAGCTGTCAGTTAGAGTCGCCGCTACCTGAAAATGTCTCCAGCAGATCTGCACAACTGTGACTGAAGAGAGAACACTGAGCTATCGGGAGCAAGCATGAGGAGCCCGGGCTGAAAAGATTAGCATTTGATCTAGGGGGAAGATGTTATCGAACGGGAACAGGCATCTGTCTATCTTAGAAACCAGACAGTCGGGGAAAGAGCTTTGCAAAAGTTGCAGTGGTGCCCATCTCATGGTTGCTGAAAAATTCACCACTCACAAAAGGGTTTAGGTCACTTCGGGAATTTGGTGGGATCTGAAATACAGGCACATGCTGGTCCTTAGATCCACACATGGGGTGATAAAACTTCTACTGGGTTCATCCGGTTCTCCAAACGACTCAGATGTTTACCCTACCCACTTCTTTTTTTCTATAGGCTTTGATTTATTGCATTAGATAGGGGCTTTTCTCAGCAGGGATGCATATGGGTATGAAAGCTCATAAACCACCTCATCATAGAAACACAGAATCACTTGGGTTGGAAGAGGCCTTCAAGACCATGGAGTCCAACCACAGCCTGACCCTGCCTAGTCCACCTCTAGATCATGTCCTTCAGCACATCATCTATTTGCCTTTCAGATACAACAAGGGATGGTGACTCCACCACCTCCCTGGGCAGCCTGTTCCAATGCTTAACAACCCTTTCAGTAAAGAAATTCTTCTTGATGCCCAACCTAAATCTCCCCTGGTGCAGTTTGTAACCAAGAGGGTACTTGCTCACGGACTGTGGGGGAGAATCACAGAAATAAGTATGTATCTCACACTAGGTGGCAGCGTGCATCTGCCTCACTCCTCCTGTCAATGCTCTCATCTAAACCCCAAATTAAATGTTTCCGAAATAAAGGGGGACCCGAGTGGGCAAACATGTCCCCTTGCCCCTGTTCTCTTGTGCCACCAGCTCCGCTCACTTTCTGCCTTCTCGTGGAGGGTCGCGGGTGTTGTGGCAGATGTCGCAGCGCAGCTCAGACAAGGGACGTGAAAGTGAAGTCTAGGCGGGAGGGCAGCATTAAATCACAGGTAAAATGTAAGAGCACTTAAAGGTTTATGTAAGCTCTCTGCCAGTCCTGGTAGTGTTTCAATTAATCCCCAACGTTTCTAGCATTAGCAGGACCCATCTTACTTGTCGCAAGCATCAGGAGTGCGATTTCAGCTTATAGGTCAGACCAGAGGAGTCTGATCTCCAACTGCATCTGGCTGGCAGCTGCTGTGGTTACAGATGCTATACAAAATAACCTATCCTGAAAAACAGCTACACCTATTTAAAGCACATGGTGTCTTGAAGAAAACTCTGAGTGCTTTCAACCTTGCACACACCATTATTTTTTGGTTTAGACATTGAACTGGTGTGGTGCCACAGAACTTTTAAAATGTTATTTTGATAAATTTTAAGCAGGTCGTTCCAGTTCCTAAATTGAAAATCCAACCAAATAGCAATAAAATAACAAGCTGATCTGTTTTGCAAATGGAAGACTTTTTGCTGAAAAAAAAAATCTGCTTTGAATTTATACTGCCCCAGCAGTGGTCTCAATTTAACACACTCTCCTTCTGCTGCTGGAAGGCTGTGATTCATGTAACTTTTGGTATCGTGAAGGGACCTTGTAAAGAAAGATTGCCCCATTTTTCTCTTCCCAGTTATGTGTCTCGCAGATGAACGTTGGAAAGAGAAGACTTATGAGGAGGAAAAGATTGCTGAATGATGCCAGCTGAGAGGCAGTGGTACCTGGCAGTAGAGGACAGATGGAGTACTGAAGGGCAATAGTTTTCTATTTTTCTTATAAGGGCCATAACAAGCACTTTTGAATTTATGTATGGTAAATACTAACATTGCTGATAAGCGTGACTCCAAGAAACAGAAAATTGCCCAGTAAATTAACCATTTGCTCCTCTGTTAGAATGAAGCAGCTACAGAACACCTGAAGGGTCAAATGCAGCAAGCAGCCCAAACCATTTCAACAGCTGTGGGACCCAAACCCACTCCTGTGGGTCTGCATGAAAGGAACAGCACTCACCAGTGATGCAGAGCCAGCTCTCACTACTCTGGGGACAAGCTGTTTGGTCTGCTTCCATTTCCCCACCTGGGAGCACAGGAAAGCAGCCCTTTTCTACATTCCCTGTAGTAGGGGGAACTGGTGTGAGCAAAGCCCAAGCAGTTTCTTTAGCTTAATGAAGTAAACAATTAGGCTCTCACTGACTTCATCATGGTAAGGATTTCATGCAGAGATTTTTCTTCTCTTATTCCTGACATCAAGATTTCCCTCCTAAGCCTTATCCTGTTTGGATACAGGGATCAAAGGAGGAAGCAGTCTGAGCAGAAGCATTGAGTAAAAAGGAAGGTATTTATCCTAGTAATGAGCCAAAGCCCAAGGCAGACACCAGCTTCTGTCAGGAGAAAAACAAGTGCCCCGACAAGACGAGGAATAGGAAAGTGATGGTAATAGCCTTGTTCCTTGTGCAAAGGCAGTGAGGAAAAGAGGAAGAGGGAGGAAGGAGTGCTTCTTAGGACATACACTCTTTACTCAAGGCTTTGAAACACGATCCTACCTCAGGGGCGACAAAGTTGGCCGTGTAGCAGGGAGTCATGAGCAGCCCGTTCTCCGCTCTCAGTTGCTTGGCAAACCCAAAGTCACAGATCCTGATGGAGTCTGGGTTTCCTGACTCATCCATGTAGAGGATATTACTTGGCTTGAGATCTCGGTGCACCACCTTAAGAAGAAAGCAGTGAGTAACAAGTGAGGAGAGGAGGTCAGAGAGCATCCAAGCTTGGCTGCCATTTCTGGTCTGCTGGTTGAGGTAGGTCAAGAGCTCATACATAAAATAAATTTTGGAGAAAAGTTGCTTAAAAGCCTTGATCAAACTGAAGGGAAAGAAAGGGAAAAAGGTTAAAGTCTGTTAAAATTGGAAAGAACAAGTTTGACAGCCTCTGCTGGTACATTAAGTTGGAGGCTGCTGCTCCAAGGGGGGACACCTTTCCTGAGGGCATTCAGAGGGGCTTGCTGTACAAACACATTGGTGTCCGAGTCTCCTGGAACCTGATGGCCTTAAATATTTAGCTGAAAGACAAAGAAGAAATCCCATCATAGCAGCCAAGTGTGTAAGGGTCTTCTTGCTACTGGCTGTGTAATTGGCTCACACCTGAAGGGAGGGATTTTTTTTTTCCTCATTTCAAACGTACTCTTAAAAATCCTTTTTATAGGCGCCCAACTTCAAGTTGTTGTTTCACCAGACAGGCTGCATCTCAGTGGTGGGAAAATGACCTTTCCTTGTCATAGCAAGACTGAAGAACTATCACGAAAACATAAAAGCCCAAGTACAAAATCAACTTGTTTTTACCACAGAACAGTAAAAGCAGCAAATATTTGACTAGTCATCCAAACTGCCTGTCCCTGAAAAGTGGAAAAGGAGAGATTTTCAAACTGCCATATATAGAGAGCTTAGATTTCCAGCATGACAGCATGTCAGGAGCCTTTCCCATTGGCTGCTCAAACTGCCCCTCCATTTGGAAAGCTGAGCATCTGAGTTACTACCTCTCTGCTGATTCAGCTACCCTGTCTGAAATTCTGTTAAAGGATCAGGTACTGCAATAATGACTGTGATAAAAAGTAAACAAATAATATCTCAACACGGTACATGAACTTGAAAATCCATGTTGTTTGGGAATGCAAATACCACTTTGACATATCACAGTTAAGTTGGGAAATGGCTAAAAAGCCCAAGTAACTATTTCACATACCAAATGTGGCTATAAATACGGAGGAAGATTATTTTTTTTTTTTGGGGGGTGGGGGGTGGCAATACATAGCTGCATTGCAGAGAAGCAAAATCACAGCTATTTGCCTTTTCCAAAAGCCAGGTTTTAAGAAGGTTGATGTGAATAGCCAAATAATCCCGCCAATGCTTACACCCTGAGAGTGCAGGTAGTCCACAGTCCTGGTGATGGTGCACAGCACAGCGCTGGCCTCCCGCTCTGAGAAACACTTCTGCCGAAGAATGCGGTCCAGGAGCTCGCCTCCCCGCATCAGCTCCATCACCAGGTACACGTATTTCCCATCATCGTAGACCTGGAAGCATAATAAAAACACAGATTGGACCAACTAACTTGGTAAAGGTAGTTCCTTTAATCACAGCGTTGGCTTGCTGGTGTGAGATGCTGCAAGAAGAGAATGTCAGCCAACGCGAGGGGAATGGGCTTACTACGTGTGACAACAGAAGAGGCAACTTTATAAAACGACTTAATCATCACTTTTTTCTCACGTCTGTGGCAAGTTGCGATGTGTCCACACAGAAACGCAGCTTTCCTGATCTGCTACCATGGTAGTAGAGCAGCCCAAGCTGCTAAAATCAGCACCTCTTCACACAGCCTGAAACGTCTGCTGGCTCTCCCCCAAGCCTCCTCCTCAATAGTGTTCTCTCTTTCCACTTCTACAGGGTAACATTTGCCATTTCAAATATCAATATTTCCCTTTCACTCATGATCAGCTAAATGAACTGCATTATATTGTTGGCTGGGACTTGCTTCCAATGATATGATTTATAGTTTATCTCCACAATTCTTGTGAATACATTGCTGACATCAGCCTCAAGGTGTTTTTACCTCCAACATCAATTGCAAGGGTGAAACAAAAGGTTTTGCCTCAATTGGAAGACAGACAATTTCATGTCATAATCCTCTATCTGGACTGCAACTACAGGCAGTGATATGGTCATGGATGCTAAATAGTTTTCTTCTAAAGGAATATAAGCCCTTTTTTTTTGGCAGAGATTTTAAGATACTATTTAATACTTAGGAACTGAGACTTTCCAGAGAGCAAGTGATTATAGATTTTTTTTTTAATTCTTCTAGGTCTGAACCATAATGTACCAGCCACTGACACCAGCAGGATTTTTTTCTGTAAACCCTGAATCTGCCACGGTGTGCACTATCCTTGGTGAGACTGCACACATTGTAAGCAAAACATAAGTAAAAGCTGCCTAAAGGTCATTACTACGTGTAGGCATAGCAAAGGCCATTCTTCACATGAAAAGCTGAAGAAAGATCCACAGAATCACTGAATGACTAGGTTGGAAAAGACCATTAAGACCATCAAGTCCAACTGCACCTGTCCTCTCCTAAACCATGTCCCCAAGCACCTCATCTACCCATCTGTTAAATACATCCAGGGATGGTGACTCAACCACCATCATGGGCAGCCTGTTCCACATCCCAATAACTCTTTTGGTGAAGAATTTCTTCCTAACATCTAATCTGAACCTTCCCTGGCACAGCTTAAGGCTATTTCCCCTTGTCCTATCACCTGCCACTTGGCAGAAGACACCCCCACCCATCTCTCTACAACCTCCTTTCAGGTAATTGTAGGTAGTGATAAGGTCTCCCCATCGCCTCCTTTTTTCCAGACTAAACATCCCCAGCTCCCTCGGCTGCTCCTCATAAGGTCTGTTCTCCAGGCTCTTCACCAGCCTGGCTGCCCTCTTGTAGCGAGGAGGCCAGAACTGGACACAGTACTCAAGCTGTGGCCTCACCAGTGCCAAGTACAGGGGAACAATCACCTCCTTAGATGCCATTTCTGTTACAAGCCAGGATGCTGTTGGCCTTCTTGGCCACCTGGGCACACTGCAGGCTCATATTCAGTCAGCAGTCAATCAACACCCCCAGGTCCCTGTCCACCTGACAGATGTCTAGCCACTCTTCCCCAAGTCTGTAGTACTGCATGGGGTTGTTAAGTCTCAGGTGCAGGACTCCACACTTGGCCTTACATGTCCTTATGTCTTCTTCTTCTTCTTCTTATATCCCTTTTTGTCTTTGGCTGCTTGAGCAGAAGGTGAATTAAAGTATTGAAGTACTACTATGGAAAAGCTTAGTGACCTTGTGAGTTCTTCCTGACAAAGCAAATCCACAGGCTGCATGGGAATGGCTGCTGCTCATGGAAGAGCATCCCCTGTCTAGGAGCACTGTGCCCCTTTGTTTTTATTTACAGTTCGTTAGGCAGCAACTGGAGAACGTGTAACCTGACCAGGCTTTCCCACCACTATTCAGGAATTTGTTAGGTCATGTTTTATTCCTTGATTTCAATGGGTCTGATTTTAGCTCTGACCTTCAACTGAGGAATTTTGTTGACACGAACAGGTAAGGTGAGTCTGAGCATAAGGTGAAAATCATTTAATGCCGAGGTGCTCAGAGTCTACTCACATCTTTAAGAGTAATGATGTTTGGATGCTGTCCATATCGCAGGAGGATCTCGATTTCTTCAGAGGGGTCTCTCTTGCTCTTATCAATTATCTGGAATAAATGAAGCAAAGCGTAGTAAGATACCAGCTAGCAGCACCCAGCACAAAATCTGCAATTTCTGTAATATAAAAATGTAATGTTTAAAATCATTCTGTTAACCATTATTCTAGGAGAGGATGGCTCAAACCCTGTGCAAATGAGAGCCATGCTGACTACGTGCCAAAGCCAGATGGAGCAATAATTAGATTCCGAAGGTGCAGGCCCTCTTTCTGATGCCTTTAGTATTGTTTGCCTGTAAGTAATGACAGTTACAAGAAGTGTCATTTACAAATCAAACAACCTGGGGAGTTTCAAAATAATAAAATTATTATATACCTCTTTGACATGAAAATTGGATGCATTCATCATACCAGCATATGCTTGTGTATCTGCTGATAAATGAATAGAAATGACTTATCAGGTGGGTTTGTCAGAAGTGAAAACGTGTAGACATTTGATGTCAGAGTGGGTATCGATTGAAGCTCTTGGCAATCACTTGGCTCTTTGGGCCACGCTGTAGGTAATGATCAAGAGTGGCCAGAGATTGCATCTGACCATGTCACCAACCTCTGCCCATTCCTAAGCGAGACAGGAATCAGCTCTATGTATCACACTTCTGTATTCAGCGTCTTCTGCCTTGTCAGGGAGTATAGTGAGACATGAAAACTTTTCAGCTTTATAGCAGCAGGTCTCTGAAGAACATGATACCTGCTGCTCAGAAAGCACCACTGCATGGAAAGCCTGCTGCGAGGATGGCACCAACTTCTCATCAGTGCTACTCTTGCCTGTATTTGCAATGTCAGTCCAAGAGCTTCATCCACTTGCCCAGATGAAAGCATTGATTAATGTTTCTCACTTTGCAGATTTAAATGATAAATGCGAAACAAAAAATGACCGTAAAATAATCCAGAGCAGGTCTCTGCATTTTGGAATCTCAAATACAACTGCCCAGAGAATGGCAGAAGACTCATTCTACCAGAAACGCATCAGGAGTGCAGCATTTTGGCACAACATCTTATCCCTAGAAAACATCAGCAGTTTACCTGAGAGCAATGGGTGGTGTTTACAGAAAATCATGACTCCATGATTGCTTTGCATTTCAAGGCTTCCACACTGAACTGTGGTTAGATCTCTCTAGGATCTAGGCACACAGCACAGATTGGTGTTTGTAGGAAAAGAACTTTTAAAAAAAATCTCCTTTGTTAATGAAGATAAATGCATGGCTGCTTTAGCATGCATTTTTATGGCCTAATTATGGCAATACACATTTCTGTACATGTCTAGAATGTTATGGATCAGTTATAATAGTGTATACTTGCATATCTATCAGAGATTTTGTAGCCATCCTGACCAGCATGCAATTGCAGTGATAATGGTGGTCAGTCCATGGTTGAAGTATGCATTTGAAGACATTATCAGTGACTGGATTCTGAATTAATAACAGCGTGACAAGTGAAAGTGTAAGGCAAGTAGATGTCTGTCACCCACATCTGAATAAACGAAGGAAAACAGGTGATAGGAAAAAAATTCTACTAGCATTTTCTCCTTAGAAGAATGTTGTTCTCCCAGTTTGGTTGAGACGTTCTCAAAAGGCCAACGAAACCCTGTTGAATGACTCCTTGTAAATAGAACCAGAGTGACTGAATGAGTGTCCCGCTCAACCAATACCTCTCACATATAAAAAGATCCTCAGGGGCACTTTTTCGGCTAAACTAATAGAGCTTTTGTAGAGTTAATGGAGTTACACACTGCTAGGATCACAATTGCAGCTGTTAGGATCTGCCTGCCTTGTACAAGCCTGCAGGATTTACTGCAGCAAGTATCGCTACCCCTGTGCGAAGTTCTACGGTCGCTGTGCTGCTGCAGCAAGCAGTGTGTTGCAGATTCCCCTCCCGTGACAGGAAATATCCAGAGCTGAGGAAACATTTTAAGCAACTACTAATAATGCAGGACTATAGATATGTATATATGGCCTAAAAAGAATAATCCAAACCAAAAATAGTGTCAGCTATTGACACAAAGCTCAAAACAACATAACCTGAAGTAGTCTGCTACTGATTTAGTAGTGAGAGCAGCAGATGATGTGCAATGCTTCTAATTCACAATATGCTATGCAAACACAAATTGCAAGTATGCATGCTTCTCGCTTTAATGTGTGCACGAGCTGTGATACAGTGATTTAACGGACAACCTGTCCCAAACCACAAAACACAAATAATTATCAGAGCTGGGAAGGGACCTGCCAAATTCCTCTCAGTCCCTGAGCAGTCTGGTTGGACAGACCAGAACAAATTCTTCCCCTATAGCAAGACATTGTCACCCTGACAGCACCTCTCTTCCACGTGCTTGTGCTTTACACTTGGTCCACGATTGACAAAGCAGCAAAGGAGGTGGCTGCTCCAACTTTAGCAGAAATCCCCCTTCAGTTCAGGCTGGCTGCAGCACACACAATTTCTTTATCCACATACTGCAGTGGCCACAACAGCTCCTTAAACATGCCCCATAGTTCCACTGTGACACCTGATTCTCCCAGTCATCCTCTTCAAGAAGTGTATCAGATCAGATGAATCCAATTATGTAAGCTGAAAGGCAGCAGTTTCACTAGACAGGTGGCAAATAAACGCTTCTTGTGCAACTGCCCTTCCTGATTTTCAGTGTTGGCATTGCTGCATGGAGGAAAAGCTTGCTCAAGCACCGTGTGTGGATGCAGGAGGAGAGAAGGAGGATGGAGACAGCCCTAGCACGGTCCCCTCTGCACACTTTGGCCACGTCTGCCAGCTGGCCACTGGGCTACTTGGCCTCCCAGAAAAAGCATATGGCTTTTTTTCTGCTGTATTTGTGCAGCAACCACTTTCCTCTCCAGACAGCAACACCTGAGCTGCTGGACACAGAGCCCAAACTCACATGAGCATCTCATCCACAGTTCTACACGCTCATCTGCACACACGTCCCCCTTCCTGGAGCGGGACGGTACTAAGATATATGAAGCAGCCTAGACTGTAATTTGAAAAGTGTTCACCAAGTCAGACCTAGCAATCACCAGAGAAGGTGAGGGAGGTGCTACAAAGTCTTAACTAGGGTTGCACTGTGCCTCCTGGAAACACATCAAGGTGCTTTCACTGGCCCTTTCCAAGGAAGTACCTGTTGAGCATCTGCTGGCTCCTCAGTCAGCGTTCTCCCACTGCACTGACCTCTGCTAACCACTGGGCTGTCCCAGGGTGGAGACACGCATGTTCTTTCCAGTGGCCTTGGGTCAGTGATGAGCCACTACCAGGCATGGGCAGATGCCCATACCAGGCACTTGGCTTTCTATTCTACATTACTGTTCCTTCATCCTCCTCCTGCTCTGGGGTTTAATGATCTGTTTTTTAAAGATCATCTCTACCATCAGTCCCCCGCAGCATGTGGAAAGGTTTAAGCTTTGTCCACTGTATTCACCCAGCACAGATTGTGTAAGGCAGACAGCAGTGGATGTGGCACTTCACACCCAACCAATGAATCAGGTATGGTCAAACTAACTCAAACTAACTTTAGTACCACGCCGCTCAGAACTTGGTACAGCTTTCAGGCTGCCCACACACACCCTACAAGGAGAGGCCATTGTTGGCTGCCCTGCTCTAGCAAGGACCAAAGGCTCTACATGGCTTCCTACCTGTATACTGGAAGCTGCAATGCTAGAAAGAGCATTGAATGTTACACATATAGATGCAGGAACTGCTGTATCCTCATCAGACTTCCTACATGACACCTGTTTGCCACAGCATGTGACACAGTGTTTGCTCTTGCTCAGAATTAACACTAATATTAATTGGTTAATTTTTTTTTTTTTGCTATGTAGTAGCTTTCAAGCTCTACTGCTGGATGCTGGTATGCTAAATCTGTCTGAATTTTAAAGTCATTGATGCTCTTCAACCCCAATTAAAAGGTAAGCAAAGCCATTTAACTTCTAAATATTTCTTTTAGTAGCAAAGAACATTTGCCACCCTGGTCACTGCATTTCCTCAGAGACATTGTGTTTTGCATTAAGACAGACTATTCCTCTCTCTTCCCCTCTGTGGCAGCCCATGAACCTCCTGCAGCTCTTCCTGCACAAGGAATGATGTTTTTCCTTTGGGAATTTTGTTCTGATATGAATTCAACTAAAATTTATACATAAAACACCCTCTGTTACAGAATTGAGGGAAGATTTTATTTTCTAGTAGTCTTGTGGTTTTGAGTAATATGTAATGATGCTACTCCTCTCCATAGATGTGTGGTGAAGAACACCAACTCAGAAAGCCATCATAATGTATAGATAACTTAACTGAAAATGTAGCAAGAGGTCTACTGTACTTTGGCAGACAGGAGCTATGAAGCACAGGGACTTTCTGTTGTCCTTCAGAAAAATAAGAATCTGAGCCATACAACAAATAGACTTTTCTCTGTGCATTGGATTCCCGGCAAACCCAGGGACTGCTTGGAAACTTATCTGCATTCAACAGTGATGTGCTCAGCACATGCAATAGTGTCCTTTGTTCTAACACAGGACGTGTTTGTTCTCTGGCTATCACATCCTTTGTGTATTTCCTGCAGTAACTGAAAGAAAAGGTTCATTTTCTTCAATAGAGTTTAGGGTGGGATATTTTAAAATGAGTCAAGCTTCAAAGGACAATACAGAACTCTATCAAGGGAGAAAGGGTCAAGAGTAACATTTTCAAAATCCTAATTAATGTCTCTGGACAGTTTTTACAAGTCTGTCTACAAGTCTTTTGCATAGAATAAAATCACCCAATTCTCCCTTACTGATGGGTTTTCAATCTCTTCAGCCTTGCCAGAGTGGACTGATGATTATAAAAGAGTATTGATACGGTGCTGAGTGGACTGGTAAAGCCTTCCTCAAATCAGTACAGCAACTCTGTATACAGCATATATTTATATCTGCTTGTTGGAATTTTGTGAAGGTATTCACGTGCCTCTGACTGTGTGGATAAATTTCTTCTTCTGGATCTAGTTATGCTATTAGTAGATGTTACAGTCCCGAGCTGTTTGACACCACCCACCAGCTTGGACTTCTAGCCTTTACAGGCCTGTCAAAGAAACAGTATGTGTGAGCAGTCCCTAGTCTGCTTTGGGCAGAATTAGCCCAAATTGCCTTTTCAAACAGCTGAAATTAACCTGGGTGACCTTGCATGAGGGGGACGGCTGTGTTTCATGCATGGATTTCTCTATCCCTATAGTTGTGAGATTGGAAAAAGGCAAGAGGTAGGAGGTGACAATTTAACTGCCTTTGGTGTCTGGAAAATGAACAGCCTAAAAGAAAGGGTGAGAGAAAAGCAACAGCATGAGAAAGAAGACAGAAATGAAATATGAGATGTGCTGATGGGAAGAACAGTGATATGGGACTGAGGAGAAGGGATGGGGAGCTGGAGCTAGCAGCAAGGAAACTTCTCTGCTGCTGGGTCTTACTGTGCTGAGGTGGTCTCATCTCCAATGAACAAACAAGACTGCATTAAAACAGTTTTTTGAGTCTGACTTGACTTTTCCCCTTATGTGAAAGAGGAATCAAAAAGCTGTGTCTGATCCTGCCAATCAAAGTGGACAATGTTAGCCACCCCCTTCTTGGGAAAGCTAAACACACATAATACTGGTGGTTTAAGACATAACACAGTGATGTGTGCCACCACTGTGGGCTGCACCAAAGATTCTCCATTTTAGGGGATTTATTCCTCAACATCCATCAACCACAGATACTGGGAAGCATTAAAAGTACACCCTGCAGCACAGGCACGGATAAAATGTCGTATGTGGAGCTTTGACTGAGGAGTTGTGGTGGGTCGTGCTGCATATACATAAGGTGTTGTCCTCCTTGTCTGCCATTTTTTGCCCACAGTTTCTACCTCTTCTTTAGCTTCCCCAAGTGACCTTTCCTGACAGGTGAAACTGTGATACAAGGATGTGGAAAGAGGCAGCCCAACCACCAGTACAGTCCTAACCTGCTGCCCTGGCTACAGCAACTGGAAGTCCATCAGAAAGTCAGGAGGCACACCTGGACTTAAATACCTTAAACAGCCACAGCCAAGGCTGCCAGTAGGGTCACCTAAAGTTCCTTTTGACCAGCACCAGGGAATTTACAATGTCTTTGTGGAAACAGCACTGAGGAGAAAGAAAGCTTTATGCACTTTTTAAAGTTTCTCTGTTTTCTATTACATACTTTGAAGTTTTTTCTAAAGCTTGTTTGAGTGTAAGCATGGGTTAATTGCATTTAAGAAGAGATCAAATAACGTGATGTGATACTCCCTGTACAAATCCTTTCCTTTCTAGAAGAGGATGGATGAACAAAAGGAGAATTAATTTTATGGCTCTTTGCACATTATGTCTGCACCATATCTATGATACCTTTGAAAATTCAGGGCACCACTGGTGAAACCGACTATAGGTGGGAGTTACATCCCTTCTGATGAAAGAAGGTGGAACAGCATGCAGAGTTTTTAACCTGACAGTTTCAGCTCTGATATTAATTCCAATGAAAGCGCCACAGAGATAGAGTTCTGCAGTTAGTTCTGTGCTGCTGGAAAATGTACAGGTTTCCATTTCAGTAATATTTCTTTCTAAAAATAAGCCCTATTCAAGCCAAGCATCTGTTTAATTTGGTTCCTTTTTTGATGTCAAATTACTCAAGCTGGATGAAAATCACTTCAGAAAGGCTAACATTATTTAAAAGGACATGGTATAATTTTACATTTAAGATGTCTCCAAGGAGAACAATTCCAAGCCTAATAGTTTCTGAGGGACTATTTGCTGTGCCATTAGCTTTGATTAGACCCAGAGATTCATCCCCTCAGACCTTGTACCTTCAGACAAACAGCAAAATGAATATTAAAAGAAACGGGCCTAATTAGCGACACTTTTTAGGAATAAGCACTGTCCATCAGACCTAGCTTTGTGTGGTGAGACTTGACACTTTCCACGCATGGAGCATGCCCACTCGCTGCCACTGTTTGCCGACTCAGCATTCCTAAGCTGTCAACAGGAGCTGTAGTACATCTTCATTAGCCTAGTATACGCTAGAACACATTTTCCAAGCAGTGCAGGAAACATTAAATTTGCTCCAGGAGCACCTGCGAACCAGAAAAGCTCATTTTAGAGAGAAGTCTGCAGTTTTGGAGGCAGGACAGCTCGGTGGGAAAGGCTCCGTGCTGTGTTTCAGTGTGCTCTGCTCAGCCCCAGCACACGTCCGTGGAGCAGACTGATGAGTTTTCAGTCCATAAAATGACTGCAGTGCTACTCCCACCTTCTTTTACAAAAAGCTTCGGGGATGGAAAGCAGTGTATCATATTCAGGTCTTATATAAGGGGAAAATTATTACATCAATATGGAAGGCACATGCAAGAAACACAGTTTAAATAGACCCAAAAGAGAAACAGAGCCACAAAGGACCAAATTCTGCCCTAAATTCTTAGGTATTTGGCAAGCAAGCTAGAGAAGAGAAACGTGATAGTACTAAGATGTAGGAAAACTTCTGCTGGATCCTAAGTCTCAGAAAAGATCTAGTTAGCAGTGAGAAATACCATCATCTCATATTCTCCAGAAGCTCAGCCATGCGAAGTCGAGGGGCACTGTGAACTTCGTAACCAAATGGGAAGGACGCTGCAGGAGTCCACCACACGTCCAAGGTTTGCTCTGAAGCTGAGTTTAAGAGGTGTTCTGCACACATTTCTGTATTTCTATCTACCTCTCCTGCTTGCTTGCTGCATCTTAAGCAACACCTTGATCCCAGTTAGCCAAAAAATCACCTTCCAGCAATGGCTCTCGCTGCTACAAACAAGCTCGTGGCTTGGAGAAGTGACCAACGCACTTCTGGCTCTCTGCCCTGTCATCCTCTCAAGCAGAGCCTGTCATTCTGTACTGGCCCATCCTTTCTGAAGCTGTAGCTGCAGGGTCCTGCCTAGGTGAGCAGTGCCTGCCTGGAGGACTCATTTGGACTGACCGGAGGAGATTATCCAGCAGAAATCTGAATGCACTCATCAAATCAACAGAGAAGCGAGACACTTAAGTTTTGCATGTATTTGACTAAATCCAAATCTTAAAAAATGAAGACAGCATATAAAATATGTTGTGTTGTGTCCCGCTTTGGTGAGTGAAATTGTACACAGTGGCTCTGGTCCAGCATGAAAATCAGGCCCTTTGATAAAGTTCAAAATGGGAAAACTAAGAAAGTCTTCAACATGTTCTCACAGGTCAGATGTAAGATCCCCACAGAAAACTTCTCCACCTCCTCTTTTTGCTGCCTCATCATTTTACTGCAAATAATTTTCTTCTTCCATCATATCTGAAGCAAATCTGTGCATGCTGTTTGTAATCACTCCTACCATATCCACCATGGATTCCAGTTGCAGTCTAAGGCTCTTCATGCTGGTTTCTTTGCAGAGTGCTCTTAGCCCTCCCTATGCAAATCCAAAGAAACACAGAGATTCTTTTGCCTAAATATGCTCTGAAGCCTGTATCTCCTACATGGCACCTTACAGCCTACTGAATCAGCTACTTATAGCTATTACCAGCCTAAGTGTCCTTCCAACAGTGAAAGCCATCTCTTGCTGAAGTGTCCCGGGATTTCCTGAATCCCAGCTTTACAAACCAAATTACATGGGAGAACACGGTGAAGTGTTCTCCATAGTTTATCAACATAAGAAGGGGTCTTACACTTCTGACCCTGCATTCTATAAGGATTCATTTCCACTAATATGACAGATACAACTTCTTTGTGTGCGAGGGGGAGGACATCTCGGTCATCTCCTTGAAAAGTCTGCTCTCACCATCCAACTTTTTTTCCCCCGAAACTTCTTTTTTTAGCTTCAAAACATTCTGTCTTGTCTTGCTGTCTTTAGCAGCCAAATGGTTGTCATCCATCATTTATATCACCTTAAGAGATATTTATAGATTTTGATCGCATCCCTCTGGACTCTCGTCTGTCTTACATCACAGATATTTGTAGCTCTCTTGATAGAGCTTGCCTGGTAATTCTTGCATAATTTCTGCTATAGATTTTCTCTGATTTGTTTATATTCTATATTAAACTACGGATACCAAAATAGCACACGGTCCCACAGGGTTTAGTAGTTCTACCCAGGTAGTACAGGCACTACTCTCTTACATACAAGCATGTCAGTAAGAAAGAAATATATAGGTTTGGTTTTAAATTCTATTAATAGAACTTCAACTGCACTAGCAACACATTCATGCAATGGTTGTCTGATGGTGGTATTGAAACCTTTGTATTTCTATCCTACAGATTAACTCAGTATTCTGAACATCTTTATTACATATTAAGGGAATGAAAGCAAATAGGAGTGAACAAATAGGAGACGCTGCAGTCAGAGATATTTTCTTAATAAAGTATTGGAAAGTATCTTTCAGAATCATCAGTATGATCTTGCAGAGGCAAGAGTTAGGCTCTACACAGCTAATTTGATAAGCTATATTGGGGAAGAGCAAGGAGAGTTAGTTTATGGAAGCAGAGTTCTCTCTCCCATTTCCCTTTACTTGGGTAACAGTTTTTTTATCGAGGCTTTTTTACACCATGTTATATTCTTCCTGATGTATTCCCCGCCACCCGCCCCAAATGTGAGGTGTGATATAGCCATATTCTCATCCACACAAACCTTACTGTGACAGCCACCCAGCAACATCAAGAGGAGCCTGCATGGCAAGGGAGCGAGTGAGAACTGAGACAGTACCTCACCATTGGATCCTTCCCCATTCAGCCCATCCTCTCCCTTGCACAGGCCTACTGTTAGCTCCAGCAGCAGGTACCTTCTGGTACATTTCAAATCTAAATTTAAAGGGGATTACCATGGCTCTGACCTGAAGATCTCTATACATATCACAGAATCACTGAATGTTAGGAGTTCAAAAGGGACCTCGAAAGATCATCTAGTCCAACACCCCTGCCTGAGAAGGATCACCTAGATTAGATCACACGAGAATGCATCCAGACTGGTCTTGAATGTCTCCAGCAGAGAAGGAGACTCCACGACCTCTCCGGGCAGCCTGTTCCAGTGCTCTGTCATCCTCACAGTGAAAAAGATCATCCTTATATTCATATGGAATTTCCTATGTTCCAGCTTGGACCCATTTCCCCTTGTCCTATCACTGGCTATCACTGAGAAGAGCCTGGCTCCATCCTCCTGACAATCACCCCTAACATATTTATAGATATTAATGAGGTTACCTCTCAGTCTCCTCTTCTTCAAGCTGAAGAGACCCAGCTCCCTCAGTCTGCCCTCAGAAGGAAGTTGTTCCACTCCCTCCATTATCTTGGTGGCCCTGCACTGGACTCTTTCAAGGAGTTGAACTGAATGGCACAGAACTGGACACCATATTCCAGGTATGATCTCACCAGGGCAGAGTAGAGGGGGAGAAGGACCTCTCTTGACCTACTAGCCACTCCCCTTCTAATACACCCCACGATGCCATTGGCCTTCTGGGCCACAAGGGCACATTGCTGGCTCATGGTCATCTTGATGTCCAACAGGTCCCTCTCACCTACACTGCTCTCCAACAGGCCAGGCCCAGTACCTGGGGTTGTTCCTCCCCAGATGCAATACCCTACACTTGCCCTTGTTTAATCTCATTCAATTTCTCCCTGCCCAGCTCTCCAACCTGTTTAAATCCCGTTGAATGGCAGCACAACCTTCTGGTGTGTCAGCCACCCCTCCCAGCTTTGTGTCATCAGCAAATTTGCTGATGGGCTTGACTCCTGTACCATTATGTACTCATCCAATGTTTCTTCCCTCTGCCTGCGCTGAAACAGCGCAGGCAGAAGGAAGAAACATTGGATGAGTGGTAGATTGGTACTTGCTGGTGAGCCTGGCAAGCTCAGGGTCAAGAAATCTGAAAGTTATCTAGCAAACTTTCCACTGACTTGCCTATTACAATACTGACGTATTTATCCATGCTCCACCAGACGCTCGGCACCTTTTCCCAGACAGACCAAAATAGACACAAACCCTCACCTTAAAATTTCAGTCTGTTTCACTTTAGAGGAAAGTCACTTTAGTGACATAATACGGTTACAGAGAAACAACTCAAGCAAATCTCTGTAGATATCTCAAGATCTGCAGGCACCTTAACTCTGAAGGAGATTTGATGACCTTTGGACTGGTTTTTTTTTCTTCTTCATATTTTCCCTTTTCTTGTTTCAATAAAGCAAGCTAAATGTGTTCAAGGTTGCTATTTTCTCTAAAAGAAACGCAAAGGAGTGCACTGTGCTGCAGTCAATCTTAGAAGATTGCTTCCTCTTTTTGTGGTGTTATTCACGCTTCCTGGGTTCTGCACAAAACTCCTGACATACCCATATCACAGGCTATGGAGAAAATCTTGTCGAGCTAACTATTGTTTGCCATTGTGTAACCTCCTGCCTGCAGATAATGTAATATTTTATCTGCTTATGCCAACCACCTAAAACCAACCAAACCAAGACCATAAACATCGTCGAAGAAGAAAATAAAGTTGAAAGAAATTATGAAACATACGGATTCGTACAGCTGTTGGTGACTATGTCACTCACTGTTACTAGCAAATAAATAGAGGTATATAGCAAATCTGATTACAGAGGCCTGCTAAAACAAGCTTTCACGAGTTACTGACTTCCATTTATTGATGGCATGCTGACATCACTTCTCTTCTGGTATTGCATCTTTTATAGCTAATTAAAATGCACCTTCCTCCCAGGCTGCGCATACTGAAACAGTCCAGGATAGATGTGCTTTCAGTGCTTTATAATTACTAGAATTATATATGAACTGTAGACTTTACTAGGACTCGAGTATTAACTAACCTGTATCCCAGAGGCAGACAGACTGCAAAATTGGCCTTTCATCACAGTTGTAGAGCAGCTGGAGCCAAATAGCTGGTTAGTACATTACAGAGATAGGAAAAAATCATGAAATTCACATGTGCTTCGAGATCCAAATTCCACTGTAATATTGGCTTCTGCAAATGGATCTTGTCATTGGGGACTATCTCTACTGTGTTTTTTCTTTATCAAGGGAGAGAGAGAAATGTGTACCTTGTCCTTTTACCCAGTTGTTTGCTCTGGCTATAACAGCATGGAGGAACTAAAAATCCATACACAGACAAAACATAACACATTAGATATTCTTTTGAACCAGAGGAGAAAACAGTTGGCAACAAGGCGTTGAAGCCAGTCCCTATGCCACCCACCTCTCCAATGTTTGGGGCAGTTACTGTACTGGGGGTAGAATGTGCCACAGCAGCAGCAGCAGTTTCTGCTTGGCTATTATCCACCAGTAATCTCTGGTGGGGGTACAGGGTCAATCTAAATACAGAAATCTTTGAAAAAGGGGATGCTATCGGGTCCTGATACCAGCGCAATGGTTTTAAGAAAAGAAGAGCTTTTGGAATGTGCTAATTGCATCGAATCTCTGGCAGGTTTTGAAAAATTTGATTCACCAAGAACTTCGAACTGTAGCATTTTCTATGTTTTCCAATAGAGACCTCTTCATCTGTTTAGGCTTCCATTTCTTCCATCTACGGAAATTCCTCCCATATGCTCTAGCATCATTATTTCACTTAACTGACTTACTTTCTTTACATACTGATGTGACTGAAATAGTTTGATTTAATTTCCCTTTGCTTCTGACCTCACTGTTACATTTGTACCCATGTGAAGCCTGTAACTGAACCAACTATGCCACAGCCCTTTTCTATTAAGTCATTATGATGTTTTCAGGGTGATCAATATTCTAGCGGAAGAATCTGAACCACTTCAGAGGTCTGTCAGAGGAGAAACACCTTTTTTTTCCCAGATGTCTTCTTTATAGCAGAGTCTTAAGAATCATTTGGAAGAATAAACAATATGCCTGTTTGTATTTCCTAACTTTATACTTTTTTCACTTGGGAATGGGATGGGGAAAAAAAAAGTGTAAAATTTTAAAAGTATCTCAGATTATGTACGTGCAGTAGAATACGATACAAAGATTTGCTGAACCAACATCTACCTGCACTGACCCAGGGTAGACTCAGTCTGTGGGAAATCTGTCTATGAGATTTTATGGCATTGAAACGCTCTCAGAAGTGGAGATGTACGTCTGAATTCTTAAATACTGCATTTGGAAGCCTGAGGGCAAGTCTAAAGTAGATTTAGAGTTTATTACTAGCATTTCATTTTTACATGTGACACGGAAGAAGAGGGAAGAGGTTGCAAGGAAGTTCTCTTACTCTGCAGGTTCAGCAATGGGTTTTACAAAAGCAGATTGGTGCCTAGAGGTGCAGTTAGGTGTCTACAGGGACTTCCAATAGCACCTCAGTGAGTGACATGCCTCATCTCACTAAATTTCGAAACAAGGTAAATACCAGATCCGTTCAAGTGCTTTCCCAATACTGGCAAAGATCTCTCTTTGCACTGCCAGACGTCTGATTACCTCCATGAGATGGCCCCCAAATAGCTGCAGGTGGCTAGCAAAAGGAAAAGGGATGAAATGTTTTGTGCTTTAACAAATGTATTCTGCTCCTTGGTGAGGAAAGGTTTTGTTTATCTGCGTGGATTTACCATCTGTAGCTGTGACTCAAGCTACCCTGGCTCGGTACTCTGCTGTCTCCGTATGGCTCTACGCAGCGATAGTAAATACGGCCTGGTGAGTGGCAGTCTCCACAGAGGGATTATTTACCCGATGACATGGTGTGTGTCTTCCCGTGGTGATGCCACCACGTCATTTTCTTACCTCCTTCACTCTCACCAGCTTCCCCTGGGGAGAAGGGATGATGCTCTCTGATGTGTTGGCAGTTCATCTTAAAGAGGGAGCTTTTAATGAGGCAAACAGGGCTGCTGTCTGTCATACAAACTATCAGTGCAGATACTTTTTCCTGTGAATGTTATGCATTAGGGAGCACTGAGAAAATTATACTTACTGAAAGAAATCAAAAGAGTCTAATTACAGCGATTTTTATGGAGAGAATTAAAGGATGCATGCCAAAAAGGACTGACATATAATTACGATAATATCAGTTGCAACTCCTGTGCTATCTAATTACTTGAAATGGGTGGCATTGTACAATCTGTATGAAAGCGAGCTACTTTGATAACAAAATGATATAATCTTAGTATGAAATAAAAATAAAATTGAAAGGAAAGTAAAATTAATACATTGGTAGGAATAATAACCAGAGGCAGCACTCAATGTGCTGCAAAAATGGTGCAAACAGAAACCCATCAACCCTCTCACACCCAAAATCTGTGCTACGCATTTGAGTCACACCGTGTCAGGAACTGAGATGCTGTGTGTGTTGCCCAAACTGGTAGTCAAAATCAAGACACACCAGGATGAAAAGAGTCATGAGAAGTGGAGGAAGAAAGGAACACAGAGAGGAAAGACAAATGAAAACTGTGAAGAGCATAAACCTAGCGATAAAAGTGTTCAACTCTTCTGGAGTTTTGAGTATCTCAAAGGTGTTGAACTTGCTCTGGATCCCCTGAGGCACTCAGAATCGCCAGCTGCTGAGGGGGTGCTGGCCCCTTTTGCATTCAGGCACTCAGGCATCTAGGAGGACTGAGGTCTTTCTGTTTTGGTTTTACACTGGCTGTATTACACCAATAAAACTGTCATCAATACTTGATGTAAATAAAATATTAAATGTATTATTTTAACACACATTTTGTTCATCACAGATGTAATTTAAATAGCTCCTCTAACATAATGCCATCTGTTGACAGATGACCTGGACACTGGAAAAAAAATCTCATTTTCCCATTCATTAGAAACGAAAAAATCCTAGCATGTTCATGCACAAGCCCACGGACCTGCTGCTAAGTCGATGCTCCTAATTATGTTGCAGCCCAGAAAAATCGACCTTTATTTTAACAGTGATATCAACAGATTGTCCGATATTAGTGGTTTACAGGTTTTTGTCACCACAAGCAGACACCAAAACTTTCCTGGACTTTCATGGATACTGTTTTATCATCAGCCTTGTAATAAAAGATAAGATGGAATAGAAATTCCTCATAGTAATTCCTCATTAAATACAATTCTGTCACTTTTTGTTACAAGTACAAAAACCACAACACTTTTCTAACATACGAATGTTTGAATTGCTACACCCTTTTCATACAGAAAAACCAACTACTGAAAGAATTGGAACTCTTCCTTGGATCTGTAGCCTCACGACTACTTGCCCCATACAGACTGGTCTGTTGTGCCCTCTGTAATAGCTGCATAGTAGCATTTAATAGACATTGTGACTTAATCCTCTGAGGATGATCTTCCAAAGCAGTTCTGATCAAGTTCCTCCCTATCAGAAAAGGTGTTCTCATACCTACATCCTAGCAGCTTCCTGGCCTCAGAGTCTGGGGTGACTGTTTTGTGTAGTTCTACTTAACCAAGTCTGAAGCTCACTGACTTGTTTTTAATAGCCAACTAAATTCCACTGGATCGGTATTTTAAATCTCTGCTGAAGATTGCCTTTTTCTCCTCTGTGTAGCACAGTGGTGTTGAATATCAAGGAGACAAAAGGAAATACGAGTTTTTGAAGGTGATTTGCTTTTTCACTGACAAATCTATCTAATTACAATAAATGTCAGTCAGAACTAAACTACTTGAGAACTAAGAATAAAATGCTATTTCATCTTTGCAATCATTTCATATATTGTTTAGTCATTTACATGTTTTGTTATTCAATGTAAGATATGTTAAAAACTTTTTCCAGTTTGCAAGAAGCATGGCTGAAATGATTAGCAGGATTTCCATACAAGACTGTAACATTTTTTCCATTTGGGAACTTTAATTCCCATTACATTAAGGCTGAAAAAATGTATAAGGTTGATCGAAAGAAGGAGAAGAGAAGAGAAGAGAAGAGAAGAGAAGAGAAGAGAAGAGAAGAGAAGAGAAGAGAAGAGAAGAGAAGAGAAGAGAAGAGAAGAGAAGAGAAGAGAAGAGAAGAGAAGAGAAGAGAAGAGAAGAGAAGAGAAGAGAAGAGAAGAGGCCACAGCCACCAACAAGAAATAAGTAAACAAAATGAAGGAATAAACCAACAAAATGACCACTGACCACACTGCTGTCCAGGCTGGCATTTCCCAGATGGCTTTCTTACCTTCACGGCAAACTCTGTATCTGTGGCTTTATGAACACATCTCTTGCACACTGAATAGGAGCCAATTCCTATGTCCTCCTTGATCTCGTATCCATCCGTAAAGTGAATGTTGTTCCCATGTAACTGCTATAGAAATGGAGAAAATAAACAAGTTAATCAGGGCATCAGTATGTAAAACCAAGGACCCTTGATTTTCTTTTGATTTTCCTCATCTTAATAAAGGAATTGTTTGATCTAATCTCCCTTCACGGAGCTCTCTTGATGTTAGTGTTTCTTCGAACTTCAGTTAAAAAAATCTGAAGATCTCTATTTAAACAAGTGTCTCATCCCTTTTTACCTTTCTCCAGTCTGAAGGACAGAGCTGGCCATGCAGCAGTAATGGAAAAAACCCAGTGATTTTCTGACTGTTTAAGGAATTCAGACAATCACCTCCTATTAGAGGTTCAGAAACTGTGGGCACAAATCCCTAAACACACAGAACTTGACAGTATAAACTTATTTTTAATTACCAAGGAGACAGATAACTTATAAATCACTAACAGCTTCACAGGCTTCAAAACAAATACCCCACATATGGGCTGTGCCTTCAGATCACTGGGGTTGGGTCCAGGATAGAAACAATGATTTTGTGTGAGAGAAAAATTACTATTTTAAACCAACCTAACTAAAATATATCTACATAAACATATTTCATAGACTGAAAATACCAGGAAAATAATTTTAAATTTCTAATTTTATTTATTGAAGGGTACAAAATTAGCTCTGGCATCATTATTTCACATGCCCTTTGGAAAACGTTTGGGCAGGCAGACTGGACAGGTGGTGAAATCCAAATCTGTGGTCTTGCTGCAAATTGCATTCCAGGACACTCAAGAAATGTCTGACAACTCTCAGGGTCGTCTAGGAGCCTCTATCTAGAAAATATATCTTTGCTAGCAAAGTCTACACAGAACCTTCTAAATTACAAGACCTGCACTTGTTACATTCAGTACCTTTTTACAAAGCAAACCACAGGAATATATGTGTAAAATTGGTGGGATGTAATTGGGTAACATTCCGTTTACTACATGTGAGAATTTTTAAGAATATGACATATTCCACTGTACATTATTAAAACAGTGATGAAAACCAGTGAAAACCACAGGCAGGGGCTCTCTCCTTGAGGCATGTATACCTCTCCCTGTAAGAGAGGGAACATTTTCCTTGTTGGAAAACTTGTTGCATTTTTGAGCATCCCAGTTCTCTCTCCAAATGCCCTTTCCCTCTGATGTATTGAGCCATTTGTAGCAATTTATTTCTGGTTTGAATTACAACAGCTAGAAATCTTGTTGCAGGGGAATGGAAGCAAAGAACCAAGTATCTGGCAAGAGTCCTTCTCCTGCCAAGCCACTCTGGGTTATGTGTGTGCACCCAGGCTCTTGTGGGAGAGCAACAGGAACATGGCGCCCCCTTACACCCAGGAGCTTGGGCTCTGTGTCTGTGTGAGCCTACAGAAGTATTTTATTAAACCCCTTTGCCAACACAGGCTGCATTGTATAATCCAAGATGGAATCACTAAGAATGACATGTATTAACTGAAAAAACAACACATCATTAGCTGCCCTGTACGGACAACTGGAAGAGTGCTTCAGGCATTCAGAAGTATTTTTCATTTCGGCTGCAGTAAGGTGCAATTTCTGTTTCATTTGTAAATGCTCTGGAGAACATGAACTTAAAGATAAAAGCCTCTGGGAAAAGAAAAAAAATCTCATTTTCCATCTCCTACATACCGCATGTAAACACCTCCTACCTACATTGGGTAGCTGTGCAATACCAGTGAGAATGCTAAGGCAATTTAAACACACCATGCACGTATGTATCTGCCCATCAAATGTGAAACACAACATCAACATCAGTACCTGCACAATTGGATGGACGGTGATTTTGTGCACATCTTGCTGAGCAGGCTCCTGCACCAAGTTTGAGGCAACAAAGCTGAACCCTCTGAAAAGATGATGAGCATTGGCACTTGGAGGGACTCCTGGGGAATCTGTAGAAGGAAGAAAACGGCCTCAGGAGCTGCAGAAAAGATCAGAAAGTAATAGCACAGCACCTGCAACACACAAAGTCACCCTGCAAGTCAACAGCAGGGATACTCAACTGCTAAACTGGCAGACACATGTGAATATAAACCCCCCTCTCTAACAGGCTTTGGTGTTCCATCTCCACCCCCTTCCTCTGGATCTGAACAGTGCAGAGCTATTGTTTGCAAGGGTCTCTCGCCTTAGATAAAGAGGCTTTTTTTATGCACTCATTCTTAGGCAACACACTGCCTGTGCCAGGAGTCTGCACAGAGAGAGAAGTCGTGGGATGGTGAGGCTAGGGGAAAGAAGGCTCAAGGCAGGGCACTCCTTTGGCTTAGCACGGGTTCTCCAGGGGGTGGAAGAAAGCTGCAAGCTGCTGTATCTTTCCTTTGCAGCACACTTTGACTACATCAATGACAAAGGGCAAAGTGCTTTCTGTGTAATGTGGTATGTTGTGTGGGTCAGGAGAATGTAGAGAACACAAGACTTGAAGCAAATGTAAAAGCGTGAAGCTTCAGTGGTGGTGGTTTGTGGCCTCATAAGGATCTTTCTGGAGAAGCTTTAGGATCTGGGACTTAGCGGTTACCTTCTGCTCAGGCAAACAAACTGACCAGGAGTGTTTTAACTATCCTTCATGGACTTTTTGCCACCACTCCTTCCCCTGATATGGCAAATCCAGAAAGGGAATAGTTGGAGATCAAAGGTCCCTGAATTATTCTGCCTTTGGAGTGAAATAACCAGAGAGCAGTTCCCAGTACCTACCCACTTGTAGTGGGTAGGTACTTGTAGTGAGCATTCTCACTACAAGGTTTTTCTAAATATTGTCAGCCAAAGTTCCTGTTGGCATAACTCCACTGATCTAAGAACCTGATGATGCTCCATCACTGTAAATCATGTATTAACTTCCAATTAAAATTTATTAATTATGGACTACTCTATGGGATTTCATAATTAAAGAAAATATCCATGGAATATACAAATAAATACTAAGTTGCAAAAATGCAAAGTTCTTTGATGCTGAGGTAATTTAAAATAGTTAAATGCAACTAATGTAAGCAAAAAAAAGTTTAAAAAGTAGCAAATCAGCAGTTATTTTTCCTATTAAAAATGTGAAATCTATCCACCTTGAAGACCAATTAATGTGAAGTTAGTGAAATGCTTATGAGTTTTTCTTGGAAATGCAAAACAGTATCTGCTTCCTGCTGGATACTGCAAACGCAGTGATCTGACTGCTAGGCCCCAGCGGAACAGGGAGGGGAAGGAAGAATGGATTGATTCACTAAATGATGCGTTACCTGTGTGCCTCCTTACTAACCTGTGGGGGTTCGAGATGTGAACTCTGGGTCAAAATGGAAGGTGTCTTCTGGTCGTCCCACTGCAGGCTTGAAAGGCGGCTTGATTTCTTTCCTGTATAGTTTCTACAAGGAGAAGAACAGATCACAATCAGCAACTATATCTATACCTTCAGCCTTTATTACTAGGGACTTTGTGGCCTCTTTACTCATGCTTAGCTATCTTGAAGAAATTAGTTCACTGTGCTCTTCTGCAAACATTCCTACATGTACACAAGCTCTGGAAGATAAGCACACTGAGGTGCAGCATGTTCTGGATCTGAATCAAAGCCTACAGAGGCTAATGGAGAGCCTTCCTGTTTTCAGCCATCTTTACATCATCTCATCTTGAAATAGCCAAAACTGAACATCATGCTGATGGCAGCATGGGGAACAGAGCTCCAGTTGGACTCCCTGCCTCATGTTCCAGTCCCTAGAGTGCATTCCCTTTCTAGTCAGGCTTTTGTTCTCAGGTTTCAAAGGGCTGAATTAGTTGTCACAGACAGAGCCAATAATTAACATGTCCAAGCATAAATATAACATTTTATCCAAACTTTCAAGTCATGATAAGAGATGGAGAGTTCAATTTTATGACTGTTTTAACATACATTTTCATGTTACCTCTTAAAACAACTTCATAATGACACGATTTTTTAGAATATTTAATGGAGATTAATATATACGTGTCCAGCCGTTTGTATGCAGGAAGATTCTTTTAAACTGTGGGTTTTGTGGTGAATTAACTTCTGTAATATAAAGCCTGTGGTCATACCAAAGATTTATACACTTCAACATAATTTGAACTTGATTTTGGCACAGATAAATAAAGGTTCTGGAGACAGGACATTCTGTAGCACAGTATTAGCATTAGCATAAAGTGTATGTTTGTGGCTGAATTATGATTCCTTGGAAAAGTGGAATGGTGAGGCTGGAAACAACTCTGCAATAATTAATGGCCATTTCACCATTAAAAGTTCCTGCTTGCGTAAAACTGCTCCGTATCTTCTGAGAGAAAAAGAGATGAATAATTGCTGTAAACCACAATGGAAAGCCAGTCTTCCAAATAATTAAAAGCCAATTGCAATCTCAAGCAGGAAGTGTCACTCAACTGCAAAGTATCAACCTGGTAATTAACATACAGCTTTTTCTGTCTGTGTGGAACTTTAAAAGAGAACTCGGCACTTACTGAAGGTTTCTGTTTCTAGGGTTTCACCTTGAGAGAGCTATTTGCCTCCAGCTTCCCTTAATTTGTCTTAATGCCCAACTGCAGCCCTGCTATGGCAGAAAGCAATATGGTCACATGCACATGCTTCCTCTTGGAATTAATTGCACCCCTCTCCTTGTGAGGTCCACAAACTGGAGAATGTTTCAGGGTTGAACACGATTTGGGAACTGAAATCTGTCTTGATTACCGCAACCATATTATCTCTGGCCTCTTTATTTCCTCCCCGCATCTGTACTTTCCTAAGTGCTGTTGGAGCTACATTTGTATTTTGGATCCCTAACCCACATCCTCCACTACCAGGGAGGGATTTAAGATTCATCATGAGTCACACACCACCTAAAGATGTGTAATCACAAGTACACTTGCTGGGAAAGGATGGAAACAAAGGAGTTGCTTGTGTAGTGAAAGTCATCTCTGAGTGTGATCCCGATGACTACCTTTTCCACTTCCTTTTCTACTCGTGATAAAAGCTATTTCTGGTGTTTCTGGCTAGACCACTATGAACAGCAAAAGGTAAACTGCCAAATACATTCCCCCCCCTACCTCCCCAACCTCCTCGCAAGCTCTTGACTCAGATAACTAAAGGAAATCTTTGAGGAACAAGAACAAGCAGAGCAGTGTAATTTGTGGGCTTTCCCATCTCACACTGGCTGTAGTTCTGAGTAAGCCACTAAAGCCAAAGGCTGAAGCAAACTGAGGCACAGGGCAGCCCTACATGGTTAAACACAAAGGCTTGCTGCAGGCAGAATGCTTCTTCCTCTAAAACCCCTCATCCTGTAGCTGTGAAACAATGTGACACAAGTTGATCTAAGAAAACAGTAAGAATCAGCTGGCGTTCTCTGTACACACACAGAACAAATCTGTTGGAGGATTTGAGATCTGTCCAGATTTTCCAAAAATATTTCTAATTTTAGGTGAAATGTCTTAGCCTATTACATCCTACCATGGTCCCAAAATTAGTTGGGGCTGATGGATCATCTGGATCAATTCCAACAGAAACCAATCAGAGCGGCAAATGACATAGCAAATTAAGTTTCAAATCTTGTCTTTGACCATTTCTGTCAAGCTGTCATGTAACTTCTGCTAGTGTTTAAAGAGTCATCTACATCCCATGTCATGTTAATCTTGGCTCTGTATGCAGAAGTCACTGGGACTTCCACCACCTATTTTAATGGTAACAGGGTCCCTGTTGTCCCAGTTTAAATCTCAGTTTTCATATCTGAGTTATTATTTTGGGGCATTATATTAGGCATTCACAAAGATGTTGGATGTGTTAGTGATAGCTGGAGTATTTACATTTCAGCTTAGGTGCTCAAGATCATTGTATGTGTGTTATTTTGCACAGGTATAAGAAGCTGAAGAGTTCTCTTTTTTTCTTCCATATTGCTTTCACACCCTTAAAGCTGAGAAGTGTCCCTTAGCCCTTAATGTTTTGTTGAGCATGCAATTTCTCTTTCCCAGTAAAGAATAACCTCCCCTCATCACACTCCCATTTTTCTAAACTGGTCAGAGCACTGACTTATCACAGAAAAATATCACTGACAGGTATCAGAAATCACTGTGTGTGACACAGGGCGGTCAGATTCAGAGGACGCGTGGAAGGAGCACATAAGCCACAGAATGAGGGGGGGTGAACTCCAAGGTGTGAAAGTACCTATTTATACATTCACACCTGGATACATATCCATGCTTCTGTCCACTTATCAACCATTTGCATAAGTTCCTATGAATTAACTAAACCAATAGCAGTTTGAGAAACTATAAGCTTCTATCAACTTCCTTCCTGGTTTGGGACAATCCCCTTTTGTTTTGAAATAACTAATTTTCCCTTAGGTCCCAACGATTTTTTTCATAACGTATGTTGCCAGATCCCTGATATGAGCTTCATCTGAACACCACCTCAGCTGGGTCTCAAGCAATATACCAGGGAGACTAGTAACAAAATGCTGCGACATGGATCTGTCTCTTCTTATTTATAAGCAGTTAATTTTTCATTATCTTTAAAAAAATGCACTCCTAAAAAAACCCCAGAGATGTAAATGCTCTGTATTTGTGCCTGGCAAGTATCAAGAAAAAGAAAATGGCTTAATTTAATAAAAAACTATTTAGTCATTTCCTCAGCCACGTTTCTTTTATGAAGAATTGAATTATTCTTTGGACACCTTCTAGAAATAGAAAGATGCTACCCTCCACAGTGACGCACTTGTGGTGTGGGAATAAACTCCCTTGATACATAGACCTGTCACGGAGAATCCAATAAGCGGACAAAAGGGGCTAGAATTCTTGTTCTCTCCTAGATTTATGGCTAAGTGTTACTGCTTGCAAATGATAGAGAAGCTAGCAGAATTCAGACCTTGAGTTCAATTTTTACTGTTTGTAAAATCTGCAGTTAAATAATTCACGTTTTCAGTTTAGTTTGATCTCTGATTAACACTGAAGGAAACAACTTGAGTCCAATTTCTTCCCAATCCTTCCTTTGGCTGTATTTGACAGTTAATTTCCCAGCACATCATGTGTTCTAGTTCCTATTTAGCCTGTCATCTAAACAAAAACTACTGTTTATAGCCCACTCCTCTGACTGAAGTCTGCAAAAAGGGATTTCATTTTTCATTTTCAATGAAAAGCCAGAAATTCTTTAAGCATGATCTGGAAAGAAGACACAGTAATAAATAAATCGAGAACCAGACTGTGTTTTCTCAGAGACAGTGACTGGAACTATCTGAGGTCAACTCAGTTTGGGTCTGCTTGTCTTAGAGAGAAAAGGGGATGCAAGGGTAGTAAGCAGGTAAAACTTGGAGGGAGCTTTATATCTAATCTGCTTCCTGCGAATCCCAGCCTTGATCAAGAAAGACAGTTTGTTCATTTAACAAAGGATCTATTGAATTTGTGTCACAGTGCCTAATAAATGCCTCAGAACAGGAGAATGGGTATTTGCAGAAACCTTCATCTGTTTTTTTTTTAGCCTCAGAAGTGGAAATTTAGGGTTTTATTACTGGGTGACAACATCTGTAAAGATGAGACTTGTACAGAGATCAACTCATGCCATAATATAAGTTTGTCCATAAAATCTCCATGTCAGATTGTCCACAGTTCATTTAGTGCTACTGATGCACCAAATATTAACCTGAGGGTGGCTGGAGATCTGTGCTGAAGAACGGCACCCTGGAACCTGGGAATGATGTAAAGCAGCTGTGGGGAAGGACAGGAGGAGGACGGCTGTTCCCTGGCCACGTTCACGCTTTTCCAGGACTGCACCTATTGCAGTGGTGATACACCACCAGTACTGCTGGGCTTGGCATGAGCATCTGCAGCGTCCTAACGGGGCTCTTTCACACGGCGTGTGAGGTTTCCACTGCCTTCGCTGCTCTCACCCGAACCAGATGCTGTCTGGTTGTGTCTGTCTGAAGACAGTGAATGATGCAAAACAAGCGGGAAACGACTGCTCCAACAGATAAACACTTCAGCCTTAAAGACAATAACCAAGCCCCAGGGCAAACCCCAAGGGAACAGCTCTGACAGTGTTCCCGATGGGAAGATCCAATTTATACATTTCTGTCTGTGATTCTAATGACTTCATCACCACACCGCCTAGACTTGACACACAACTTGGATGGAAGCAGCTAACTCTCATTTCTGCTCTGCATCTCTTTTAAACTGAGATGAAGCAACTTGTTCTCGTTTATCACGTCCCTCTTGTAGGGAAAATCTTACCTAACAAAAGACCTGTTTTGCACTAGGTTTCCAGCAGACACTAACCCATTCTTGACACTGTGTGATAAGGGGGCTGTTGATAGAGGATCATTTGGCTACAGTTGCTGAAAATTTCAGTGCTGTCAGTTGCAGCAGTCCTATCATAGCTGCTGAGGCAGTTCAGAAGCTCTCCAAGAGACTTTGCCTCTTGCTCTCCAAGGTCTTTATGTTACCAAGGTATAAACAAAATCAACATTCATGTCCTGTGTCTGTAATGTTGCTTGCTGGCTGCCTGCAAATTGATGCTAGACATTCTGTATATGTAATGGAAGAGCAAAACGAGGGCATCAGGGACTCTTTTCCCCTCAACAGTACCGAGATCAGCACTAAACATCTGTGCCTGATCCATCGCTGTTCTCTGACCCTGCTCTATTTCTCTCCATGGAGAACACATTAAAGAGTTGGTTGGATGATCATGGTGAGGCAAAGTCCTGGCTCCATCTCAGGGCCAGGCTGGCTCACACCACTCTGAAATGCACACTCCACTGCTGCTGTAACTAGATAAACCTCCCAAGACCTCCATGAGTGATAGTAAAATTACAGTTAAATGAGCAAATAAGTTACCAAGATGATAGCTGACCTGTGCAATAATGATCTATCTCCAAGAGAGTGCAATAAGCACTAATTATGTGGGATTAAAATGGGTCTCTACAGATACATTTTACAGCAAACTTAGAGGGCTAGATAAGACACCAAAAGGCAGTCAAAACCACCTTCCTCTCTATCTCCAAGTCATTTTCAAGAATACTTAGCCTCTTTATGGTAGGCATTTCCTTAACCTGTCCATAAAAGCTTTTTCGAACTATGGAGGTCTGTACAATTTCTTTAAGACAGACATTAAATTGTTCCCTAAAGAACTGAGCTTGAAACAATCATCAACAGAGAAGGTGTTCTAGAGGAGTCTCGCAGTCCAGAACTGACTTTGCTGAAAACGTTTCCAAGATGCCTCATTTCTCTGTGGTGAGTTACTGAGCTGCTCCACCAGCAAATACTGAAGAAGGAAAAACTCTCTCACTGCTCTAGAACTCCTTATTACATTAAGATATATACATCTGACCTGTATTTTGATTGCATAGCTGAGGACTGTAGAGATACCAGAGCAATACAGAAAATAATAATAATAAAAACCCCAACTCTTCAGGATTCTCTATTTTTAATTTTCACTTAATGTTTTAATAAATGCAAAGTCTTTATGCAAAATCTCACAATTTGTAGGAAGCAGAAGAGGAAACAGAGAATCTAGACTCCAAAACATATGTAATAGTACCAGAAGTCAGCTGGGCCACAAAGGAAAATCTCAAACTCCATTTTCATTGATCATCTCTTAACATGCTCACGAGTCCTGCCAACTCTTCAGCATGCAATTCAAATTAGATTCATTAGTTTATCCAAAATAAGTGACTATTTGGGCCTTTCAAAGGCCACCTAGGTGCTTTCACAGAGAAATTAGCTTTACTATAAAGCCCTGGGCAGCAGTTTGAGAATGGCTGTTGCATACAGTCATGCTGTTTAACCAGAATTTATACTGCAAACTGTGTAAATGTGACCCGTTATGCTAGCACTCATGAGTGAATGCAGATCAAATATTAAAGAGGCATAACAAAGCCATAACACTGGTCAGGTAAAATTAAACTAGAAAACTCTAGAAGATGTGGCAAACAGGAGCTCTGATGCATTGGCAGGCGCCTAGATCAAGAATTACGAGTGTTTGCCCCCAGGTTTGTCTAAAAATAGGTCACTTTGAACAAATACGACTCTGAAAGCGTGAAAAGTTTTAACCTGTTGCAAGTCCAAATCGAATACTTAACTAATCTCTACTGCCAGCTTTATGAGCTGTATCTGATAGCAATAAAATAAATCCTTGTTTACCATTCAGTGAATCATGTCCGACACATCTTATTTGAACCCTGTTATATTTGATCAAATGTTTGCTGTTCCAATTTTGAGTGCTGATGTTAAATTAATGACTCACCTCAATAAAACATCAACCACTTGTAAGAGGAGCTGCTGTTTCCTGTTCTGGCTGGTTGATTTGTATATGCAGTGATGTAAAATCACTCTTCTGAAAATCCATCCACTTTGCGCTTTTCTGTAGCCCCCCATTGCAATATAGTTCAAGGGCCAGATCCTGTCCTATGGTTACTTAGGCCAAAAGTGACAAGAAGGGGTCAGCAAAGCTATCCGGTTGGAATATTTAGTATTTCCTCAGCACAAAGCAGCACAGCCTGCTGTACCAGCTCTACAGATACCCAGCAGGTCCAAATAACACCATGCTGTGTTTAGGAAAAGGGTGTGCCTGAAGGTCTTGATGCTTCTTGCAGCTATTGTTGGCAGATGTCTAAGGGAATACCTGATGCTGCTCTGAATAATCCCAAGAGAAAAAAAAAGGATTTATGAAGGTCACTGATACTGGAAAGAAATAAAGTAGCATTTAGGCCAGCTTGTTTGTCCCAGTGAGACGGGACAAACATTTCATTATGGAGCATAAAAGCAGAAAGACAGAGGTACCTGGAGCATCTGACTACTCGCTTTTGTGGATCTCTTTCAAGCCCAGTCCTTAGGTTCTGCTTTCTTTTGTAATTGAAATATTACATGAATTCCTTAATTTAAAGCTGCTCATTTTCACTCTGGTCCAGCTCCCACAATCAATGCATCATGTTTATTGGAGCTGAACATGGAAATTAATCTGCAGAACCCTGCAAATAGCCTCAGGCAGTACTGTGATAAGCCAGTCCAGCAGGCAAAACAGAGACAAGCAGTCAGAAAAAGACCTGGAGATGCTGAAAGCATCTTTCTATTTCTTTCACTTGTGGGTATGTGAACAAATGTATATATAGAATCACAGAACCATTTAGTCCAGAAAATATCTTTAAGACCATTGAATCCAACCTAACAGTGCCAAATACATATTCGAGTGACATAGGCACCCTCTTAAAAGGCTGTAGCTTCTGGGCTCTCTGTGTAAGAGTTCACTTTGTCTTTTTTCTAAGAACAGCAGTTTGTCTTAAAATACAGCTAAAATAAAAATAAAGATAAGTAAATAAAATACAGCTGCACTTACGTTCCAGTCTATGGTGACGAAGAAAGGGTGACGTTTAATTTCTTCCACTCCATCAAATCCAGCACCTGACAAGAGAATGGAACAATCAAAATGAGGTCATGCTTAGAAGTGTGCTGCACGACATCTCCAGCCTTCCTCCCCAACCCCTCCTGTCTTCTGACCAAGGTGGAGCCACCATCTAAACATTCATTCTACTCAAGAAACAATGCAACTGCAATAACAGTATAAACGACCACAAATAAAGACAATGGCCCTTAATTAATGAAGGTGTGGCTGAGGGTTTTTCACTTTGCTCTGAGGGTGGTGCCAAGGTTGAATAGCCACTCTCTTCAGGCTTCAGAGGAGACGTGGGATTTCAGTCAGAGCAAAGCACTCACACCAGCAAGGCCAGGAGAGGCCTCAAGATGTCCTGATGCTAAGGCAAGGCTACTGCTGCTCCCTGCCACCGGCAGCAGCAATTCTATCTGACTTTTAAATCCCATCTTATTCTCCATTCTTCACAGGCAGAGAAAGCTGCAAGCCAAGTAAATTCAGACTCAAAATGCCAAAAGGCTCCAAGTGATTTGAGGTAAGTCAGGGTTTTAGGTTCCCGTTTTTCAAATATCATCATCAAATTTGTGAGTACCAGAATCATCACTCTGGTGGGATGTTTCCTTCACTGTTGAATTTCTGTTACATTACTCTATAGGATATTTAGGGGAAGTCTTCTGAGATCTGGTAATGAACTTCATACTTTCATTACTTTTGCCTTATGTCTTCATGGAAGATTGCCTTCTTTATTCCTTTAGCTGAATTTATTTGCTTCAGTGCCACTGCAAGAACGAAGAGGTGCTCAGTAATAATTAAACGACCGTCAGAGATGACTTAGCATGGTATTTTAGGTGTCGATCTGACTTTATTAACAGCATCTTTCTTTTTTCCTATATTCCAGCTTAGACCCATTGCCCCTTATCCTATCACTGGCCAACACTGAGAAGAGTAAGAGTTTTTCCTGTAAGAAAAATAACATCTAGAAGCAAAGGAACTGAATTGCAATTTTGGAATCAATTCCTGAAAGGCACCCAGCACTTGTTCACAGGGATGCTGAGCATCCTCAATTCTTAAAAGGGCTCAGGATTCATAAGCACCTTGCGAAAGGCACTCAGCACCTCAGAGGACTCGGCTTTTTATAGGCAGTATTTGTACTTTCCGAAGATCAACATTACAAGCAGCTTTAGAAAGGTCTTGTCAACTCAAGCTTTTGCAAAATATGACATCTGCTTTCCTTGTGTACAAGACATTACCAATATTTGTCAAAATGCACTGATCAGGAACAGCTTCCTACAGCCTGCTTAACATTCACTGACGAATGGATGCGAAAAGCAAACACACTGTGAACATAACACGCGGGATTGTCTGTCAGGCCCGCTGGATAACAACATCACAAGTGGAATGTTCTTCTGATTACATCCCTGTCCAGGTAATCTTACAGTATAGGCAAATATAAGTGATGCTCAGGAAGACAAACAATCCCAGCCCGCCATACAAAATTATGTGCTCGGAGGTGCACGTCCCCACTCAGGAGTGAGGTCTTCGGGATGTGATGGCTGCTTCTAGGGAGACATGACATGAAGTCAAATCTTAGAAAAGGAAGAGAGGACAAAAGGGGGAACATCATTACACTGTCACTGTACGTGTCTATTATACACTTACAGCTTGAGTATGGAATGCAGTTGATACAAATGGGTATTATTTAGCAAATGTAAGGAAAATCAAAGGGCAGCATGGAATTGTAAGAAATGACTGACTTCAACCTCTAAACAGACAGCTGAGGTAATATACAACAGAGATCTAAAAATTTGTGATTTTTTTGGAACAAGGGGATAGGGATTAAATCTTCCATATCTTTTCCAGTGCAAGAATATAGGTCATTAAATAATGCTAGCAGGAATCAGGTTCAGAAGAATCTGGAGATGTTTCCTCAGGCAAAAGATAGTTGAGTGACATGAAATTCTCTGGAAAAGATAATGTGGATGGAAAAATATTTGTATGGGTTCAGGAGAAGATCAGAATAGAATGCAGAAATGAAATCTGTTGAAGATTACTTCCGTGACAACCCACAAGAGGTCTTGGGAACCCCTTGCTTGAGCTTAAAGTGTGTGGTGGACTGGGGAACAACTTAGGTGAAGTATCCCATATGCTTACCCCACTTTTACTGCCCTAGGCAGTTATTTATGGCCCCCGGGTGCTGAACAAGAAAATACTAAGACTTAAATAGGAATAAAACTTGTTCTATGTCCTCCTCAGCATGTTTTTTCAATGTGTGGTCTGAGGTTGGCACTAGATTCCCTTGGCAGATTCATTCACATTTTAGTCCTGCCAACAGAAACGTGAAACTGACACAGTTACTCTGAAAAGAATTACATTATGCAACTCTTCAGAGAAGAAATATCTGTGGAAGAAGTCTTGCATTCAGTGGTGGTGGTGACTGGAAACTTTGTAATGTGCAGAAGTTGCTCTTTATTAGATAAGGATGAAACTCAAGCACAAAACTGATTTTGATGGACTAGGATAAATGCTACAGACATTGCAAGCTACTGATGGCATTCCCTAGACTAAGGATAACTGCTGCTGCCTTCAACAGAAGTCAGAACCAAGGAAAAAGCCCACCCATAGCTCCTCTGTCCGTGGAGGACTGCAGTGTGCAGTAAGGAACGCAGCATGCAGTTAACACGGACCCATGAAAAATCAGCATTTCTCACTTGGGGCCACCTCGGAGCTCTGGAACAGAGAGATTACATTGTCAGGAGTATCAGGGCTTGACTCCGTCTCTAGTAGGTTTAAAGTATTAGAGAGATTTAGTACACTAATAGCCTAATTTTGCAAAGAATGAAGGGCTTCCAAATCCCAGCAGCTGATTTCACACCATGGAGGAGGTTCAGCACTTCCTGATTTCCCTGCCATGAGACCTACTGCTCATGGTTGCTTCTTAGGCTCTATGCTGTGGCCACAGGCAGCAGCGTGTGGCTTGCTCCTGTCCTCAGCTGGGGGCAGTTCTGGGAACCTGGAGGGGCAATTCTGACCCCTTGCAGAAGTCCATGGGAGAGGTTAGGCACTGACGCCTATGGTGGAGTCTTCTGCAAATCTATAGTAGTGCTGGAAAGAGATGTGCTCTCATGGAGAACAGAGAAACACAGGAGTAACTGGAAAGTCCTGTTTCATGGGCATTTCCTGGCATAAGGATGAGTATTTAGCAGACTGCTGCAGAGCAGCACCCGATGGCACACACATGCCTCCAATCCTTTCACCTTCCTCTAGGTTTCTGGTTGTTTTGGGTTTTTTTAACTTCAATTTAGTAATCTAACCTATCTGTAAAGTATAATCAACACAATCAAGCCTACTGCTTGCAAATATTCCTACATGGCATCCAGTCCCATGAGGTTCTGAGAAGATAAATAATGCTTTCAGATCAAATTGCCAGTTTAAACACATTATAGCGTGCAAGGATTTATATACGAGCAGCCTCATGTTAATAAGTGAGAACTTGATTATCTAAGATTGTTTTAAGCCTGTAATAAAAGTGTCTGCAAAGCAGTAACAGTACAATGTTTTATTTGTAATTGGTTTTGATTGCTGAATCATTATGGACAGTGTGAGACTTGAAATATATCAAGGGGGAAACGGGAGACCTATAAAATTTGAAAGTTGATTATTTGTATATACATAATGAGCATAAAGAGCTTCCAGACTTTTAGTTTCAGATAATATAATTTTAGGGAGTCTACAGCTGCAGAATCCTTTCAGTGGGTTAGATTTTTTCAGTGTGTTCCTAAAGTTTACAAGAAAGATGTACGGTCACACTGACAAAGATGAACCTTGTTTTTTGAAACTCATCATCTTATAAAATTGAAAAAGTTTTCTGTGTGCCAAAGCAGAATGTACCTTCCCTGAGAACATTAAATTAAGGAAATAATAGCTTTTTCTTTGGCTTTTACTCTGAATACTTTTGCCCTATACTTTCTCAGCCAAGCTTCTCAATTACAAGGACTCTGGAACCTTTATATGTTTATCAGTGTAGGGAGTTCCTGAAATGCTCTTTACATTCATTTACTACCAGAGTAGATCCAGAACTTAGGGCAAGCAAGAAACAGTGCCTCGCCTAACTCCCTGGCAATGTACTGATCTAACACCATCGATGCCCCAAGACATGTACTCCTCATTTGCCTGGATATTTGAGTTACTTTAAGAGTTTTAAATTATGCTCATGCATAATCTGCAATTTGTTGTACTTATTCAGAGCAATACTCCCAAAGCAGTGATAGGCACATTATTTGTACAGGACTGTATAGGCTCAGAAAAGAACAGACAGTGCCCCTAACAAAGGATGTCAAAGGAAGGAAGACTTTGCATTCCTTAAAAAATTATTCTAAAGCATTAATATGGGTACCAGACTTAAAAGCAGAATCAGGTAAACTGGATTACTAAATCCCTTCTCTGCCTTGGCTATCTCTCTCCGACTATTTTTTCCCCTGCCCCTTAATAAACCAAAGTGTCAAAACAAAGTTTCAATGCAAAACTTTAGAATACATCATCAATCTTTACTTCTATTTGCTAATATATAAAAATCAAATGGCAAAAAGCAAGATCTTAGTCAGAAAAAATAATTTTCAAATCTCAACATCTTTCATCTTGCCAATGT
This sequence comes from Heliornis fulica, assembly GCA_013399135.1. Classification (NCBI taxonomy): domain Eukaryota; kingdom Metazoa; phylum Chordata; class Aves; order Gruiformes; family Heliornithidae; genus Heliornis; species Heliornis fulica. Next base: position 262,611 of record VXBZ01008389.1, on the reverse strand, counting down.
TTTGGAACTTTGGAACTAAATACAAACACTTTCCAGATTTGCCAACTTCTGAAACAATAGCTGAAAACAAGTGTTTGATCCATAATATGGTTCATTTATTTTAGCACGCTTCATTAATTTTTCAAAGATTTTTCAAAACAGGATGTCTAAGCCTACGTTTCTTTTAATTTCAGACTATTATTCCTTTCCCAGAAAAAGCTGAAATCCACAAAGTTGAAGCAGTCCTTTTATCTACTGACTTCTGTTCAGTATTTAGGCCAGCCATTTAAGTATTACTTCTTTCATTACCAAAAAGTCTGTTTTCATTGTCCCTCGTCCTGATTCTCAATCAGTTAAAACAGTTTTCAGAAGCTTTCCACTGCTATCCTTGAAATGTTAAGATCTATTTTTCTGTAACTCTTTTCAGTTTTATTTCTTTAGATGTTTGTGTTATAAATAGTCTCTTAATTTCTCCCAGCCTTACCCACTATTTCAATAAACCTCAGGTTTAAAACCTGAACCCTTAGCAATTCCCCATTACTAAAAGGGAGATGATATAGGGGTTAGATCAGTAAGACTAAGTAACTTTGCTTCTTTTATGAGTACCTTTTCATTTAGGGATCAGTATTCAGATACTCCCACTGACTTCACTGGAGCCCCATTTTGGATGGATAGCAGCTTGTGGGAAGCCACAAAACAAGCAGAGCAGGACAAAACCAAGAGATGGAGACAGGGAGGAAACAGCAGAAAGGAACAGAAGTGTGGGGAAAAGTTTATGTTTGCTGCAGCATCTTATTTTTCTGAACATAGATCAAATCTAGAAATCCCAGGACTCTAATTTTCTCTAATGTCAAGCAAATTGCTTGAGAGATGTTGAAACCGGCTGAGAAAATGTGCTTTTCCCACCACTGTCTCTACAGTATATCAGACTACATGAGCTACTGTGTAGGTCAAGAGGTAAAACCTATGGAAGGGCTTTGCATCTGCAGGTTGTGTGTGGGCTCCCAGGAGGAGAGGCATGCTGAGGGACTTGCTCCTCATCCTCAACCAGCCCTGCAGGAGGTCCAGTTGGTTGTCCCTGGTCTCTATGTGGAACAAGGGCTCTCTGTTCCTGTTCTCCCCAGCCATCACAGCGAGAGGAATCCTGCTCCATATTGTCCATAGGAGCCAGGGTCTCTCAGAAAATAGCTGAACCACTGAGTTGTGGCAGCTAGGCGGAAAATATTTGTTCACCTAAAACATGACAGTCTGATGGCGCTTAGTATAAAGCAGAGGGCTGGAGCAGCCCACATGCTGACCCATCCCATGCCAGGGACAGAGCTATCAGAGCATGAAAAGGTCAAGCAGAAACTCAAGGGCAGAGAGCAGAGTGTCCATCTTCCACACACCACCCCTCCACACCATGTGCCTTTCAGAAACTGCAGGAGCCATCATCGCTCAGGCAGGTGGTGATGGAAGTGGGCTGTCAAGTGTACAGAGAACCAAAAGCACTGTGCAGCAGACATGCCGCAGCACCACCTCCAGATTTTGAGATGTGAGTGTGGGTACTGCAAAAAGGAAAGGAAGAAACCTCCCTTGCTCAAAACAAACCACTTGCCAATTCAACTTTTACCTTCTTACTTTACATCTCTAACCTGAAATAATCATAGAAGTGTAAACAGTTGCAAGAGAGAACAGCAAATCTTTTTGCACAAGTCTCAAAATTTAACTAGTCTGTGCCATTCTCTTAAAGATGAGTAATTTATTAGCTGACAAAACTCCCATAACAGTCAATCACATATTTAAATGTGACCCATCAGCTTTTCTCTTGCGATACAGTTTCCAGAAGTGAAGGATTAAATTCCTGCTCCTAAGGTCACAAATAACCCAACAGAAGTGGGAAGGAAAGGTTTATCCTTCTCCTTTAGAAGCAATTCTTCCTTTATTCACTCAAAATGCAAAAGATGATTGCTGAGGGGAAAAAAATGCAACCACCAAATTTTGTCACAAAACAAGATACAGTTTTAAATGAAAAACATTACAGTGCAATTATCTTCATATCGTTCACTCAATATGACTGCTCTTATTTTTCCAAGCAAATATCAAAGACCAGATTTACAAAGAAAATCATGTGCCAGTCATCGCCAAGTCCTAGCCAAATGTAATTAATTCCTTAATCAAACTCCCAAAGAAAGGTACAGATGGCATGATACATCATCCAATACATCCTTCTAGTTTACCACAGTTTAAATGGGATTATTAATGCATTAGTAAGAGAGGATGTAATACATTTAGGGCCACACAGAAAGAAGAAAGCCCACTGTTAAGATGCTCCCAGCAAACAGAACAAGGCAGCATCGAAATGTATTTGAAAATGGGAGAGACAAATCCTTCTCCCTTTCGCTGCCCACCTCAATTTTGCTGCTAAATTATACAGAATTAAAAAGGTTATTAAAAAGGATTAAAATAATTTCCCTATACTATCATACGCAGCAGTTATCTTACAGCCTTCATAAATGCTGGCAGTGCACTCTCCCTCTTCACTGAAAAAATAAAATACAAGCTAATACCATGCTTTAGATTCCAGTGGGTCTGCCTGTGCTCTTTGCAAGTCTCTCTAGTAAGGATGAAGGTTCACTGTACTCTGGGAAGGAATGCAAAACGCCGCAGAACGAAGAGGGTAAGTATCAGGGACGACGCACAAGAGAAGTAAGTGATCACCACCTGACAAGGCAAAGCACACCTAACAAACGCCGCGATCAAACGCGTGCGGGTACCTAATCTGTTGGAGGGATTCCTTTTGAAGAGGGCTCGCAGCAGGCTCTGGGCTTCTATGCTCAGGAACTGCGGCATTCCCAGCTTGGCTCTGTAAGAACACAACACTTGAAAAGAAAATAGATTTTTCAAACATTTTCTCCATCCCACTGTGGTTTACAAAGCGGAACTGCAGCAGTCAGGATGGGCAGACACAGGAATTGAGTGACCTAAAGCTACCTAAGCATAATGTGATACAGGGAGAGGACCTGATCTGCTTTTGAAGTTAAAGAAGGTTTTACCACTGGCTTCACTAGAGCTACAGTAGGTCTGACATATCTCATTACATCTTTTGCAGCCTAAATGGGTCATTTTCCTACAGATTTTTTTTGAACTTTTTTAGCTTGTTGGAATAAATTTGGAAATTGAGAGGAATTTAAACAAACAAAACTTCATTAAAACATTTATCCTAAACCACATATTGATTAAAGGCAATAAAATCTTTCCCCTGGTGATTCACTGCTACAGCAAAAAACCTGTAATACTGAGCACAGATAAGCTTTAGATATTCCTATCTGCACTTAGCATGCAATGAACGGGAAGTTAGCAAGGGCAAAGATTTGGAACCTGGCAACAACAAAACACAAGCTGTCCTCCAGAAATTTGACTGTTCCCACTTTTTTGTGGAAAATGACATTCTTTATTATACAAAGGAAGATACATTTCTTAATCTGAAGGCAATTCTAGAGCCACATGCAGGCATCCACGGCACGCGCCTTAATAAGTTCATGCCTTACTTAGCTTTGAAAAACACATCAAGCACATTTATATTCTCTACCTTTCCTATACTTAGGACCTAAATGCTGCCTAGAGGGTACAGTTAACTCACGGTTAGAAGAACAAAAGCAGTTTCGATACTCACTTGAGAATGAGTGCCATTGTCTCCTTTCTGTCTTTTCCCTGGAAGGGTAATGAACCTGTCAGCATCTCAAACTGTGGAGTAACAACAAAATGATAAATCAAATGAGCATTGAGATGGTCTTCGTAGCTGAATGACACCACGCCCACCTTCTATTTCCAACACAAATGGAAACCTGAGGAATGGAAAGGATCCAACAAAACAAACAAACAAACAAACCCACAAACAGTAAAGACAGCAGATTATGCAGAAGATGAAAGACCAACATGACTATTTTGTTCAAGAGTCTTGTTACAAACTGCACTGACACCTGAGGTCAGGTTTTACTGTGTTTGGGAAGAAGTCTCACCTATACTATTTTCTCCAGCACCCACTTTATGGCCAGTGCTGGAGATGATCTTTGGCTGGGGGGACCCTGAGTTGAACGGGTGGGTATGGCTGTTCTTTGGTGGTTGGCATGGACTGGGATGCAAGGAACAACATGCTACTCTCCATCTTTTTAACTTGAGTTGAACTACCTTTCCAGTGGTATCTTTTCACCCCTTAGAGACACCACTGCTACACTCTGCAGAAGATACATGCAGAAACCTCCATTCCCAGGGATGTGAGTGTGCTTCTTTCTCTCCCACTTTGGCTCCCCTGGCTGTACTCAGTGATGAATTTTACAGGTGTCACACTTAACCAAATCCAAATCTCAAAGCAAAACTCAGTAATCATCATCAATTATTGAAAATGAAAACATCAGTCAGTTATGGTTCCTTTGAAACAGATTAGCGCTTTCAGTAAAGTTGACAGGAATTTGACATTAATAATAAAAATAACCCACACACCCAGCCAAAGAAGCTTGCCTAATATGGATTCGATACCAGGTCTTTCCGTAGCTCTTGACATGGTGTTTCATGGGGGTATGAGTGGCAGCTGCTTCCTCTGACTAAGGGATGATGCATCACCAAACAGAGACACCAAGAACGTATTTCAGCCAGGGCATAAAGGTGGACAATGTCCACTGAGCGTAGAGAGAGCTGTTACTTGCTGACATTTATGACTCAGGCTTCTTCTGCTATAAAAAGGATCTATTAATTAATATCCATTGCTATAATTAAATACCTTTTTAAGGCAGAACAGACTCTGCAACCCTTATGTAGTTTTCATTTCTTATCACACAAGTAGTAGCATCACTGCTTACAGAAAGTACATATGTGCAAAAAAGGATCCTTTCATCACCAAAACTCTTGTCAGACTGCCCCATGTGCTGACTCTTCCCAGATTAATTATAGCCAGACCATAAGAAAAATGTAACTGTATTATGCTAGTTTTGGGGGGGAGGGCAGAGGAGAGGTTTAGAAGCCCTAGAAGTACTACTAATTGACTATAATTAATTGAAGGATTAAGCTGCATTAGTAGCAAATTACCTCAAGGCAATAAAACACAGTAGAAACAAGAAAAAAACCCACTGTTATAAAGTTGTGTATAGTCAACAGGATATATAAACAGGATTTGGAAAACACAGATGTCTTAACTCCTGCTTGGTCTATGAGAGTCAAGAGAAGAGCTGCCTAGAAGGGCTGGAGGACAGCAGCTCATGTTCTAGAGAGGAAAGGGATGGGGAAGATTTTTTTTTAAATTACCTAAATTATTGTGGTGGTTTTGCAATGTGGCTTCTTTAAGAAGCAGCTAGAATCTTTTTAGGAGTCCAACAAAGTAACTACTAGCTGTGCTCCCAAGGCCAAACTCCCAAAACCTGTTACTGACAAGGCCAGACGGGCCAATCACCTCCAGTCACAGCACCTCTGGGAATCCCAGTTTAGAGAGAAAAAAATGCAAACAGACACATTTTGCCAACAGAGAAGGGAGTGAGAAGATGTAAGAAACTTTACAGACACCGAGGTCAGTGAAGGGGCGGAGGAGGATGTGCTGAGAGAAGATTCTCTGTGGCCTGTGGAGATTATCATGGTGAAGCGGGTGTCCCCCCCTGCAGCCCTTGGAGGACAAAGAGACCCCATTTGTAGCCCAAGGAGAGGCACCTGGGTCGGGCAGGAGCCCACCATGGAGAAGGGGGAGGAATATGGAGGAATCTGTGACCTACATTAGAGCAAGTCCCTGACAGAACCTGCCGCCTGTGAAGAGAGATAAGAGACAGAGAGAGAGAGGGAGAGAGAGGGAGAGATAGGGTAGTGCAATAAATTAGAGAGTTTTCTTTCCTTTATTCTGTGTTGAGTCTGTTTTGCCCATGACACCAACTGTGGAATGATCTCTCATGGCCTTATCTCAACTCCCAAGGTTCTCAAGATATATTTTCTCTACTGTCCAGCTAAGAGGGGAGTGATAGTGTGACTTTGGTGGGCGTCTGGCCTCCAGCCAGGGTCAAACCACCACAATGACTCAGGATCTCAAGCTCTATATTCAAAATAACTCTGACTTTTCGTTGCCTTAGTCCTAATAGGAGTGTTCACATATACTGACAATGTGTTATATATGTTGTGTATATGTAATAATAAATCTAATATAGCAGTACTAACACTGACTGCTGCAGCTCATGCATTTTGGCAGAAACAGGTTTGACACTGCTGATGCAGAGGACTACAAGGCTGTATGAGCAACTGCCTGGCCAGTGACTACGTGGGACAAAGATGACTGTAGTCCGTACCCACTACAGTGTCACAGACAGATCCACAAGTGCACCATGGCTGCAAGGGGCCATGAAACCCCAAGGCAAGAAACACACATGCAGTGCCAGGTAGGAAAGAGGAGGGAGGGTGGGAGGGAGGAAGTTTAAATTGGAGGAGAGAGCAGAGGAAATGACAATCCTGGAGGCTGCAGGGAATATTTACTATGCTGAGCTAGCACTTCGTTATCACATGCCTCTAATTACACAGGTCTAATGTTGAGATTAGTTCAGATTCAGAAGAAATGCACTTAGCATCAATATTTAAAGTGAAAGGCAGCTACATGAATTAAATGTACCAGAGCATTTTATTTCAATGAACTCAACTAAGCAGCAGCTGAAAGAAAACACTTGTTTCTCTATCACAGTCCTGATTAAATCTGTCGGAAGGTTAAAATGAAGTAACAAGACTGAAGGAAAAAATATAAATTGAAATTCTTCCTCTCATCAGTTAGAGCTACCGCTTTACTTCACAAGAACCTGTTTTCCTGCTTATTATTTAAAAAAACAGTAATCTTACTAGACCTAAGCATGCAAACAGCATTGAGTACTGGTTGCTTACACCCTCATGCATAAATACAATATGGGTCACAGCAGGCTAGCAAAGAGCTGATCAAAGTGTGAAGAAACTGTAGTATTTTTTGCTATTAAAGCAGACCCTATAGTTTTCCTGGAGACTCAGTTTTCATTTGCCCTGCTTTCCCATCTGTATTAACCATCTGTTTGCTCCTTGCTTCCCGGTAATAGGGATCTGGGTATTCTAGAGGGCCACCTTCTTTGAGGCAGTACTTCAGAAGTCTCCCCTCCCTCCAGCTTTGGCTGCCTTTCTGTATGGATAATTCAGCAAGAAAGGCAGATATTCCCTGTTCCAGTTCAGCTGCTTATTAAGAGAAACATAGAATTGTTGGGGAAAACAGCTTGATGGGAAGGATCCTCTGGAGTGACCTATTCCAGCCCCTGCTTGGGTCTCTATGTACTCTGCAGTGCTTCCTTTTTCAGGGCAATCCCCAATTTCAGTAGACAAAACACCAGCACTGGAGACCCCAGAAGACAGATGTGTGGGAAGACCTTGGGAAAGAGGGTCACATTCCTGATTCAAGAATTGACCCTGGTAGATCCTTGAGGAAAATATAGAGTGAGAGAAATCCACAGTCTGGGGTAATTGCCAGATGAATCTTCCTAGCAGATGGAAGGAGAGCAGATTGTGTAAAATACTTCATCTTAAGTCTGCTAAAAGATTGTGAGCCTAGGAAAAAAAAAAAAAAGAGACTTACAAATAAACTTGGTATCTCAGTTTTGGAGAGCAGAGAGAGACACTGATCAGAACAACCGGGTTTCCCTCTCAACACTTCCAGTCATTTGTCAGGGAGCTGGTAGCTGGTCAGGCTCTCAGTTTTTCCATTTGCAAAATGCATTAAATATTTTTCATTATAAGCCAGGTGGGAAGGATAATGAATTAATGTTTGCAATGGGCTCGAATACCTTCACATAAACAGCCAAAATGCTGTTCGTGTGCACTTGCACTGGGAATGGGACAAGTGTTACGGTGGGATTTTATAAAGGAAGATCGTGCTGCTTTGATGTCTTGTACTGATTTTTCCAGAGCCAGTACAAAATTACTGACGAGGCACTACTACCAAGAAGACATTTTCATTTCTTGTGAAGACTTCATTACTTAAAAATTCACTACTTTGCTGACAAATATAAACACATTTCATTTTGGACTACCTACTGAGTTATCACACCCCTTCTTGCTCTAATTAATATTCCCCTCTCTGCTCACATCACTCTCAAAGGCATACAACGTTGGTTTTTTTCCCTGAACTGAAACAGAAACAGATACAGATACAGCTTCCATGAGATCAGTGGCTTTGCAAGTCAGCCGGTATGAAAAACTACAAACACACTGTTTTGAGAGGCCTTCCAAGAGACTTGTGCATGTTTTATCACAGAGACCAGTTTATCTGGGCTTTGGAGATGGCAGTGCTCCTGTAGCACAGCTGAGAAGGTGTTAGTCATGTACACAACTTTTTAACAGTTTAAATGACAATTTTTAAAGAATTTAAGTTCATGTAGATCTCTTTATGCAGAGCTTTTCCAGAGTATGTCCTACATGAAAAATTTAATGAGTAAGATGCAAGAAGGCAGAAAACAAAATTGATCCGGTTATGATAAATCACATAAATTCATCAGCACAAAATTTATTTGGGTTCTAGTGTCATTATCACATAGTAAATGAGGGGCAAGCACTGTCCTCTGGAGTGCTTGGGAAGGGTGGATGTCAAGGTTTGCATAGGTGTACCTGTGGACATATACTAAACTACCAAGAAACAATTAAATAAACATGAGCAGATCTGTTTTAATTCTGTGGGCTGTGTCAAAGACTCAGTGAGCGGTAAATAAAGTTTTACTGTTGTCAGTAATAAAGCTCCCACTGAATAATAATTAATAAAATAACAAATACCATAATTAATTAATCAATCAAGACCAGAACGTAGTCATTTTCAGATAAGTTTGCTTTGATAATAATTATCACAACGTGCCACATGTTCTACTTGATTCCAGCCCTGGTCAGCAGCTTGGCAAGTAGCACAACTTAACGCTTCATACTGTAGCACAGTAATCCCTCTTCACAGAACAGACAAGGGACTGCTTGCTTTTCTGATGGCTAAGTTACAGGACATTTTATCACTACCTGCCTAATGTGTATACTCTTTTGATTAAAATTTTAGGTATGAAAATTATACTGTCTCATTAACTTCCTTTCAAATGGTGCATATTCCACCAACTGGTATCTTTTCATTGTATGTTTCACATCATATGGCAAATTTCTTAAGAGGTAAATGATGAAAACCATTTAAGTCCCCTCAGTTTTTCAGACTAGCAGAAAAGCAGCTTCCCTAATATAATATGCAAGTGTCAGACCAAGGAAAACAAGGAACAACAAAAAAGATCGCACTCTCTTCAGCTGATTTCCTTTTGTAAGTATTCTTTTCTGATTCTAATACACTGAATTCCTTGGGGAGGGGATGAAAAGAGAGATGGATGAAAAAAAAAAAAGCAAGCATAGCAAAAACCAGGGGCAAAGGAACAAAGTTAATTAGGTGAATTAAAAACAACTATACAAAGTGCACCATCATTTAATTGGAGGCAGAGAATGAGAAGGCACAGCTATCCTCCAAAACCAAATAAAGAATTAAAAAAAATAAAAGGGTTGTGATATATTTGTTGTATGAGACATAACCTATTGATTTTCCTGAATAAACATATGCGGTTCAGAAATGCTGAGCATCCACAATTGGATTTGTGGCCACAGGAGATAAGGATGTTCCACTCCTTTTAAATTCAAGTAATAAATCACAATCATAGAATCACCGAATCACAGAATCACAAAAACACTAACTGGTTTGAGTTGGAAGGGACCTCAAAGCCCAACTAGCTTCAACCCCCCTGCCATAAGCAGGGACACCCTCCACTAGCCCAGGTTCCCCAAAGCCCCATCCAGCCTGGCCTTGAACACTGCCAGGGAGGGGGCAGCCACAGCTTCTCTGGGCAGCCTGTGCCAGGGCCTCACAGCCCTCATAGGGAAGAATTTCTTCCTAATGTCTAATCTAAATCCACCCTCTTTTTCTTTAAAGCCATTATCCCTTGTCCTATCACTGCAATCCCTGGTAAAGTGTCCCTCTCCATCATTCCTGTAGATGATGTGAAGACAAATGACAAATGGAAAAAAAACACTAAGATGCTGTGAAAGTGCCCTCTAAAACATGTCCTGTTTTAACACAGATTTTGCAGAATAAAAAAAGATTCAATTTTTGACTTTTACTAAAATTATGTCTCTAAGATCTGAAAATTGCTGCTTGGGGAACTCTTTCCTAACAGGAACCATGTGAATTATGATGCAGAGGTTTCTTCTGAAATGCTTCTGCTCTTCTGAGCTTGCCCTGCACTGTTTCCGTGAAGCAGAAATAGTCATGGCTCATAGTAATCAAGACAGCAAAGGTCTTGCAAAGGACTGTGAGAAGGAAGAGATAGAATCTGGGGCCAGATGTTACCCTCATATATTGCCGGGAGCAGCTGGTTCCCTATCCCAGATGCAATGAAAATGATCAAGCAACCATTACACATCTACTCTTCTATCAACCCTTAACTGCTGAAAGCGGTACTTTTCATCTGAGGGACCCGATCACTCCTACAACCACCCCTCCAACAAACAAACACAACTTTTCCATTACCATGAGTACACCGAAAGACCACCAGTCAGCGCTCTGCGTGTGTCCTCGTCGGTTGACCACCTCTGGGGCCATATACTCTATTGTCCCACAGAATGAATAGGCTCTCTTGTCATGGTCGATGGCTTCTTTACTCAGACCAAAATCTATGTAAATGGAAACAAAAAGGTTTGCCAGGTGTTATTTACATTTTTTGGTCACTTAAACTATTGAAATAAAACACACTGATCCGCCAATGAAGCACCCTTCTGTCTGCACGCAGAAAGGCCACAGGCACACGTGTGCTGCCTACAGGGAGTGCCTGGTTGCCATTTGTTAACACCTCCTGAAAGCAAGTGCATCATTTCCTCTCAGAATGAGTTTCTGTCCCAAAGCAGAAGAGAGAGTTTAAATAAGCAGTAACACACAGTTTGGTGAAGATAATGCCACTAAGGATTCTTGCTCAGGTAACTAAAGCATTAAGAGTAATAATCCCAGATGGATGCCAGTGAAAAGGATGGAGAGACAGCAACTCCAGGGGAGGTAGTGCCAAAGGGATGTCTTTCTAGATATCCTCTGCACAGCTGTAATTCAGAGAATTTAATCTGGAGCAAGCAAGTCAGACTGGAGGTGTCCTTCCATCCCCAGTGGCAGGCAGCTAACCCTGCACACTTCATCTCAGTCAGGGGTACAGCTTTACCAAGAAAACACTATGTTCTCCATACAGGTACTCAATGAATTGCCAAAGATAATCCCAACACTCAAACTCTTCTGGCTTTTGAGTTTTCATAAGCAAACTCTTTACAAGCAAAGACCAAGATGCATGGAACATACTGCAGAACCCCCTCACCCCCAGTTTCTAGACATTGTTTTCTATACCTTACATACCTGTTATTTTAATGTGTCCCTCTTCATCAAGAAGAATGCTGTAAAAAAACGAGGAAATGTTCATTAAGCAGACATAGTCTGCAGTTTAAAAACATGAATAAAACATGTTTAAGACAGGTAAGGAGATACACAAGACTCAAATATGCATGTAAACAAAGCCAAAGTGGATTACATGCCTCCAGAAAGAAAAATGGTCCTTAAAGATCTGTCTAATCTCATGTCTGAAGCACACATGGCCTGTGACACTTGCACGGGGAGCCACAGCACGCTCAGGGTGGGCATGAAAACTGAGCTCAGAAAGAACAGGGTGTTCAGTGCCAACAACTGCATAGTATCTGCTTGCAGCAGGAGATGGAGCTACAGGTTTCCTGCTCTTCTCACAATAATACAGGCAAGCACACCAGTAATCCTGGGTTGGACTCACTGGATTTAAAACTAACTCCAAAGGTAGATACACGTTCATGCTGAAGTACTAAAAGAGATCACAGAGGCACAGTGAGTAGTCACAGCCGAACTTCATGGATCTCAGCCCCTGCTAATTTATTCTGTCTGGAAGCATAAATGAAAATTCAGCCTGGAAGCCAAGTTCAAGTGTTTTCATGTTTGCCACCTGCCAACATATTTTATTCTCACAAAGGCACTCCAACACTTCTGTGAGAGAAAAAAAAAAAGACTGTATTGCACAAAAAAAGCATTGCTGGTTTTTGTGGAAAGGAACATTGAAACTGGAAAATAATGATAACTTCTCTGCCTATAAATACCAACACAATAAAGAGGGTGGTATTTCTTCAGTCCTAGTCAGATTAAGTATTTCTCTTTTCAAAATGGTCTAGTGAGGTGTCAGCTATTTTTATATTCCTCTTCTCTCAGAGTCCCTTTAATCAGTGTATTCAGGAAGAAAATAAGGCAAGTGAAACTAACACATCAGGATACACTTTTGTGAAAGGTTGTCTCTGTACTGAAACACAATTGAAAATAAATGATTTTCTGTCATTCATTTGTGTGTTTGGAACAGACTGTTGCTGTGTAATACATCAAATAAAGGCCGGCAGCTGAGTCACTACTATGTGTTCAATAATTAAAGTTTTTTTTCTTTTTGATAAAAGCTTCTTACCTCTACTCTGTCTCCCCCGATTTCTTCAAGAGGCATAATTTTTAAGTACTCGCCTATAACAGGCTTGTTTAAATGTATTTTTGTGACCACAGCCTCTAAAGGAGAGGCTTGTGTTTCAGAAGGCAACAGAATAAAACACCTGCTACTGTGGAAGTGAGTGTGAATGTACAAAGTCTGCAGACCTGGCCCTGGAAGAACAGCAAGGGGGAGTACAGGCCCCAGAAATCACCCAAAATTTCTGCCCCACACCCAGGAACCCACTGTGAACAACAATGCCATTCAGAGGGCAGGGGACTTTCCCGAGAAGCATCAATTCTGTATTTCTTTTTGTGTGGACAATTTGTGTTCCTTTTGTATGTCTATAATATACAGGTTTATGTATATAAACCCTTGTTAGAGGGTTTATACCTTACCCTCACTAAGGGGACAAGGGAATGTCAGCACAGCTCTTGGACTAGCAGTACTGTCCTAGGTTAAGTGAGCCTGAAGCATACCACAGACTTTCTCATTCTGAATGTCTGCAGGAGCAGAAAAACAAATGGGTCCTGGTTTCCTATGGATGGATGTGCATCCTATATTCCCCAAACTTGATCTAAAGTTCCCTCCTCTGCCTCTGTGTTCCCTCATCACCCTTCCACAGTGCCCTCAGGTGCCTGCAGTTCCCCTGAGGCCCCTGGCACTGGGTGCTCCCACATTTGCCATCTGCCGACACATGCAACTCTCAGTTATGAACTTAAAATTACATTCAATGTGAGAAGAAAATAATATGCTAACAGTAAGAAAAATATAATTGCTGTGCTGAATAATCTTTGAGAGGCATTAAGAAGCAAGGAAAACTGCACCTGCTTCAAAGCATCTGGATTACAACTGACAAATGGTCTTTCTTTGACCGAGGAAGCAAACTTATTCTCTGATCATACTTTCTGTCTTCTCTTTTTATCTATCACTTTACAGCTCCTTTTTATGCCACACTGACTGTAGTGGAAAATCTATTGTGACAGTCACAATTACTTTAGCTATGGTTTGCAGGATCAGCTTATCTGAAGTAACCTAGTATTATTTTGCAGAAATTAAAAAAAAAGAACCAGAAGTTGTTAATGTGATTCAGGCTTTAAAAACCCCTTTCTTCTGAATCAATGTTTTGAAATTACAAAAAACCATAAGACATGTTAAACTAGTGTGTAATCTCATTGAGCGATAACATCTCACTACAAGATCTTTCCATTCCGTTTGTTCATTTAAGGTTTGGGTGTGTTTGCAGGATACTGTCATTGCTGACCTGTTCTTTATTTCAAAATGGTAACAACGTTTTAGCCTCAGGATTGTCCCACAAATATTCAAGCTGCTTTCCTTGTCCTCAGTTTAAAAATATGCTTTGAGAAAATAAAGGCTGAAAGTCCCCACACTAGAGGCTGGAAACTCAGATAGTAGCAGAGGAATGATATAGTCCAAGTTATAGGAGAAGCTCAAAGTAGAGCTAGGACTGTAAACTCCTTAGTAGGTCCTTTGCTGCAATTTTATGACAGGGATAGTGAGCCTTTGTTATTAGTTGTTGATGTTATTTTATACTGACTCTTAAATCAAAGCCATAGCAATTCTCTCCCATTTTCCTCTCTCCCTCTTCACTTTAGTTTTGAGACATGTCTCTTAGGCTTCACACTGAACTCCAGTACCCAAATCATCATGAAGTTCTGCCAAAACTATTAAAGCTAGAACTTGGTTTTTTTTTTTTTTTCGATGATTTAAGCTTCTTTCCAAGTCAACTCAGTGATGCAGAAAATTCAACCCACACTTTATGTTTTTCAGAAATTGCAGCCAAAATTTCAGGTTGGAGAGAAATCCCAAAACTTCATAAAGTGTTTTTGATTGCAGGATTTGTTATGAAAGTACCAGAGAGAGGTATTCAAATATCTCCCAAAGAGATGAAAATTCTCACAGACTCTGCTTTTCTGTGACATTTCAGTGTTTGCATGACCCCTCACCATCGCACCATGCCGAACAGTCTTACACCAAACTCAGCTCTGCTGCAGGTTCACTGACTGGTTACTTCAACACAAGATGATGGTGATTTTCCACCACCTTGGCCCTTTACAGAGTCTTCTCTCTCCACACAGGGCAGTTACATTCACGAACAAATTGCCACAGTTTACAACATAGTGCATTAAGAAGTGATGGGGTGTGTGTGGTTTTTTTAATATAGTTCAACAATTCAGGAGTTGATATATGAGCAGTTATATGAGCTGGCCCTTGCACAGGCAGCTCTGGACATTGCTGACCATTCTTTGTTAATCAAAGCCCCTACAGCATAACTGCACCTGGGTACCTGGAGATAGAAAAGGCAAAAATAAATGAAAAAGTCTGTGCATTGTCAGAAGGTCGAGTTACTTCTAGGTCGCTCACACCCTTAAACCACAGCATAAGAAATAACATATGCATCACACACTACTTTAGAATAAATTCTCATGTTTTTAGTTCAGTATATTTACCATATTTAATAGCCTGATCCTGCAGTTCTTAAACAGCAACATGCTTTGCCATGTCACTCCCTCCACCAGTTTCATTGTGACTGAACGGGTACATCATTCCACATGGGATGCCACTGAAACCACCAGCACAACTCAAGGAGAACAATTTGTCTGAAGCAATTTAAAGGAAGAAGCATCTGCTTGTGCTAAGCAAGACCTTAACCAGAAAACTCCATTGCTTCCCTGTTTGAAGTAAGTACAGCTAACTTTATAGCAACTCCCAGAGTATATATTCTGGTTACACTTAAAATTAATTCATAGCTTTGAATTGTTAATATAGATTTTTGCTCAGGGAATCTTAAAAAACTGTTGAGCCTTAAATTTTAATGTACTGAGGGTTCTTTCCAGTGGTCTGAACAGTGCTATTTTCTAACTATTTTTCTCTGACACAAACAATTCAAATGAATTTCATTTTAGAATACTTAGAGATAGTTAGACTGAAGCAATCTCAAACCTATTAGCAGTTACTTTTGGAAGCTTCTGGACGACAGGAGAAGCACTGAACAATGAGATATCAAATGCAGTGCCTGTCTTTTAACAAAGAGGGGTGGGGGCAGGATAGAGAGAGAACTGAGAAGTTACAAGCTAATTAATTTATCTCTAGTTCTGTAAATCTGACAGAGTAAACCCTGTGCTCTGATCAGACTGGTAATGCTTCTGCTGAAGATGTGGGTGTAATTTTGCACATTGGACTTCAAAGAAGATACAAATCAAGAGAAACCAAAGGGTAGGAATAAGTATGAGGAAGAGTTTGGTAGCTGGATTGTTTAGGGCACAGAAGAGGTTTTGAGGCCACA
Source organism: Heliornis fulica (assembly GCA_013399135.1). Classification (NCBI taxonomy): domain Eukaryota; kingdom Metazoa; phylum Chordata; class Aves; order Gruiformes; family Heliornithidae; genus Heliornis; species Heliornis fulica. The sequence goes on along the minus strand of VXBZ01008389.1, from coordinate 246,780 downwards.
AACATGCTCCCAATGGGCTTAGGATTCTGCTAAGAGCAAAGGAAGCAGGATGGGAGGTCTAGGAGGACAGGCTGAGGAGCTGTGGCCTGAAACAGCAGCAAAAAAACCCAACCCCAAACCAACCTAATTAGCTACTATGAGCAACTTTATAGATACAGCAACTTTATAGACAGGTGCAGCACTGCCAAGAGGCCTACAATAGAGAAAATGGGGTCTCCACCAGGTATTTGAAGCAACATACCAGTAATGACCTCAATGTATTTGACCCTGTCCAGAGGCAAGGGAGGATGGTCCTAATTTTCCATCAATCCCATCCTGGGATGGTCCTAATTTTCATTTATCATCTCATTTAGAGAGCTATCCATTCCCAGACATAAACAAAAAAATATAGCACTTTTCCTCTTCTTCATGATTTTTCTGCTGCATCTGCTTTTTTATGCTAAGCCTAAAGTTCTAGTGAAGTCAGCTGTCATGCTCTGCTGTCTTAGGCATGGCTACATAGGATATGGTTTTCAATCGAAGAAATACCTTGATTTATCCCCAGATATGAGCTTCAGTTATACCAGTCTAGGTAATTCCAATACAATAGTTATATTTATGTAAATCAGATGTACCCAGATTGAACTGTATGTACTTATTTAACAATAAATCAAAGGCTGTAAACCATAAATTGAAAAGCTAGGAAACACCAGAATGAGGGCTGCCACTCCAACTTTACACAGAGATCTTTAGTTACATGGTGATACTTTCTGTTTTCCTCCAGAAAACTCTTGACTCAGTTGGCAGAGCAGATAATTCAGGGATTTCAGCAGAGTGGCACAACGAAGGGGGTGGATGGCTGGTCTCAGATGAGATGACAGTGTGCAGGGAACTGTGTTCAGTCTTTGCTTTTTCGACAAGTTTCTCCATGACAATGGCAAATCAGTGACACCTTCCTTCCTTACCTGAGCTCTAATCTCTCAATTCACTGATCCCTGATTTGAGATGCTGCAGTTTGGTCTGCAGAAATTTTAAGTGCTCTCACTTGCAACTTCAGTCAGTGAGAGATGTGTTTTGAAACAAAAAGTGACATGTAACACCAAGAACTCTGAAAAATTGGGCTCTCAGTATTTCAAATACAGTGAACAGTTTTGACATGCACTTAATTTTATCCTTGGTTTCTAACGTCTAACACAAGAAATTACAGCGTGAGCCTACAAATGTAACAGAACCATGACTTATATTAGAATATACAGGCTGGTGTTTGGGTATGTTCTGATAGCAGCTTCATATACTAAGTCTTAGCTTGAAAAACAGCTTCATCTAACACTAAAAAGAAAAGTAGCACGTGATTCAAACACTCACTAGAAATAAAGTTTATAGTGGAAAACCTATAATTTGAGTTATTCTTTTGGATACATGCTTGTGGATGCTGAATTAATAAAGCAGGAATTTAGAATGGATTTGAAACCAAGGAGCTGCTGGCAGACAATGCAAGTGCACACGGCAGCAATGGTGTAACTGCTGCCTGTCTGCATTTCATATTGCTAACAAACTGGTGCCTTTCCCTTTCCAGGTGTTTAGTTTGGAGGATGTCTTCCGATTATTTGCCAAAGGCTCTATCTTGCAGTTTCAGCTGCATAAATGGGAAAGACTGGAAAATTCAGTCAGCTGTGAAAGGGTCTCTAGCCCAAGGGATCACGAGCTTTTGTTATGTATACCTTCATAATTTCATACAGTACTACTGCCACCATTATTTTTGTAACCAAAACATAAATTTGAATGCAAAGTTTAAATTGTATAGTACTGTATTGAAGTTAAATAGTCTTCTTCCCTTCAAGTTCTCACTTACAAAGTCACCTGCCATCACTTTTAGTCTATTATTTTGTCCGCAAGTATGAAAGCAAGAACACTCCATTTTAAAGAAAGAGCTATGTATTTTTGAATTGCATGTCACAGAAGGAAAAGGCTGCTCTGCTGCTATGCTTTGGAAGAAGTGTAAGCAACAGCCAGACTGCCCCGAGTGATTATCTTTTTAAAATGATGGCAGCCATTACATTAAAAAGGCTTGTAACCTTGAAATGTTGCCACCTGTTTTGTTGGACCTGGCAAAGAAGATGCAGGCAAAGCACCAGGCAAGTGGCATGGAATAAAAACAATATCACATCAATCCCAGTGATAGCACTGAGGGTGTAATTTAGTCTACCAATGTACTGCAAATTAAAAAGAGAAAGGAAAATACTCCATGACACCACATTAAGAATAGAAAAAAGCTGCAAATATAAGTGATAATAATTCTTAGGAAAATATTTAGGATCATTAATAACAGTGTTTTTAAGGACCTGATTATCATGTTTCATGAGCTAATATCCACGCTAGTTTTCAGAGATGCTCATTTACTTGAAGCAATGGCTATAATAAAACTGAACGGTGCCACAGTGTATTTTGTATGAGTTAGAAGTGGAGCTACTTTGAGTGGTTTACACGGCATCAAGGGGAAGGCCAGATTAAATGCTGCAAATGGAGAAGTGAAAAACGATGCTACTGAAGTCAAAGGCACAGAGATCTGACTCCTGTGCTGAGCTCATTCACTGAACTGAAGGCCAGGCACACAGAGGCCTCACTGTACTGGAGCACAGTCACAATATTTGGCCTCATGCAAAAGTGGTATGATAGGAGGACCCTACTGCTGATGGTGAGGCATGGAGTCTCACATACAAGAAGGAAGGCAGAGCCTCTGGCACCTTTTGACTTATTAGCATGACAAGGAGCAGCCCTTTCTCATTAACTTACTTTTCTGGTTTTAGATCCCTGTAAATAATTCCAAGACCATGGAGGTGGTCTAACGCCAGGGCCAGTTCAGCTAAGTAGAACTTGACATCCTCTTCTGTAAACATCACCTAGAGGGAAGGAAGAGAAGAATATCTCTATTTACTGGACAGTGGTGGGCTGGCTTGCATTAAACAGATGTGGGTAAGGAATTGCATAACGAGAATGCTGGAAGGGCTATCATACCAGGTTCTTTTTTCCATAATGTGTCTGAGCTCACATTAACAATTCTTACCAGATTATTCTTATAAAACAGAACTTGATCTATCAAGTACTTCTGTTCCTTAAAACATGCTGCTCTCGTTCATTTGTTTGATCTGTTTAGATGACATCATGTTGCAATAGTGTAAATAAGTTACTAACCCCTTAGATTTTGGAAACAAATAGCAAAATTCAATACGTTCAGTGCAGCCCTTATTGCTTTCTTATCTCTTAACTTGCTAAAATCTTGGCATTGGGTTACCAAACTCCCACAAAGTACCATGGGGTAACCTCTTTGGGAATGTGAGGTGCTTCCAAATCTGTGAAGAATACACAGCACAAAGAGACTCGGAGATGGATTTGAACCCCCATGCATCAAAGGTTCAAGGAGTCTCAGTGCCGGTGCCCTGAGCAGTGATGAGGTCTCATCCAAGGTGTGATGAGGTCTAAACCGAGGTCAATTATTTCATTATAGCTGTCATAGATATTGCTAACACTGAAACTCTGTTTTAGATGGGAAGAAACATCTGTAATAGAAAAAAACCCCTAAGCTCCAATGGCAAGAAACCCATTTGGTCCAACTTTCATTACATCCCAGATGTTGTTAAGTTCTCCTTAATTAAATTTCAAATGTACAATGATAAGAATGCAGAAACAGCAGTTGATATATTGGATCACAACTGTGTCTGCTACGTATGACAGAAATAAACTGAGCTAGCTCAATACAAGTTTACATGTCATATGTAAATGCAAATATCTACAGTAGAAGTTGCTGAGTTTATTTTTAAAATTAAGTCTCTGCTCTTGGAAAGGGGTAACCACAATACTTCTGTGCTCTGAGTAGCTGCAGAAGGCTGAGAGCAAAAAAATGATTTATAGAACAGATGTCACATAATTAAGAATACAAGCAAATCTCTGACAAAAATGTAATTGGTCTGAACATAAAACCTGCATTATTTATCAAAATAAATGTAAATTATTCATAAGGCTTAAAATAATTAAAGTAGAGAATATATGAAATCAATATAATCAAGCAAGATCTAATCTATACTGATGCACCCAGCCAAGTGAAATGTCTCAGAAAAAACAGCGAGAGACAAGCTTTGCATGAATGTATACTGGGTTAGAAGGGGTCTGACTCAAAGTCCACTGAAATCAATACCAGCGGACCAAGCCCATAACTAACAAATGGCTGTAATTAACAAACAGCTTCCCTTGTGATGCCTTGCCACTAAACAGCTGCAAAGTACAGGAAGAGAAGATGAGCTGCAAACACTGAAAAGGAAAGAGGACCACCAAGTTAAAGAATACTCATTCTCCACAGGGTAAACCAGAGACGGTTCTGCCTTGCATTGGAAAAGGTTTGGGGGAAATATTTAGTTATAAATGAGTACAAAATCTAAGCTGTTCTCTTTCACTTTTGAATTCCTGGACTGAGCAGGGCAGGTACCTGTCCTCTGTAGTTAAGAACCACTTTTGCTGTCTTCTCCCATGAAACCAGAGAGGCCCTTGCTAAGACAGCATGCTGTGCCCTATGAAAGCCTGATTTCATGACAAACAGTGGAAGGTTATTTTAATTTTCTTTAATCTTTTTCCTCATATTAAAAACAACTGCTATCATGTACTAAGTACTTACACAAGCATCATTACTCAGCAGTATAATTAAACTGTTGTAATGACTTCTCATAGACAATCCTTGAGAGCAAATACTTGAGCTCCCAAGCTGGGGGACACACAGCAGCTTGCAGTGTGTCACCAAACCAGGCAAAAAGAAAACAATCCAGGGAACTTTTGAATAAAACTACTATTTTCACAGCTTTTTTAGTCATAGAATCATAGAATTGTTTTGGTTGGAAGGGACCCTTTAGATCAAGTCCAACCACCATCCTAATCTGCCAACCACCACTATATCATGTCCCTCAGCACCACATCAAACTGTCTTTTAAATATCTCCAGGGACACAGACTCCACCACTTCCCTGGACAGTCCGTTCCAATGCCTAACAAGTCCATCAGTAACTCTCCAAAAGACAAAGAGTCAACAGAGCTTCCATTTCAAGATGGCATTTGAAATGTCCCTATTTTATCTTTAAAGATTTTGTGCTAGGTGGTTGCCTGCAGCCTTGTCCCCACAGCCTAGAAAGAGACCAAGGAGTGTGGACATCCCACTGGTGACAGAGAATGCTGGTGTGCAAACCCCCGAGAGTCACAGGGCTGCCTTGACAGAGCCTCTCATAGTGCCTGAGGGCACCTCTCTGAGGCTAAATGCAGGAAGATGCACTGCTTCAAGCAACATAGCCAGCTGGCTTGAGGAAGCACTTGGAGGTGCACCCAAGTGCTAAATGAACACAGAAAACATGCTGCTGCAGCTTTCTGCGGTCATTAGTGGGTCTCAAGTTTGGACTGTTTCCTCACTGCCTCTTTTTCCAGCAGCAGCATCTCCTCAGGACAGGAGCTGTGGAGGACACCAAGGGCTCAGAGTCTGGAGAGGTGATGGAGGCAGCAGCTGTCCCCAGGCAGGCAGGAGGAGAGCAGTGGGGGCTGTGAACGCCAACCTCCAAGCCCCAGCATGGAGGAGCATGGCCTCCGATCCGCTCCCAGCAGCTGCTGGAGGAGATGGCTCATCCCTGCTGCCTGCATGCTTGCTGCAGGGGCTGGCACCTGATTTGCAGCCATCTCTTCTTTCTGCTGGAAATTCTCCTGGCCACACTCTGGTTTTTCCAGTGGTTTTGTGCCCATGTCCAGGGCAAAAACATATTGGGGATTGAATTCTCCTGACTGTTTTTCATCACATCCAAAATATGTCTTGTGAACTATGAGGTTGGAGATATTTTGCCGTGGGAATGGTTCCGTAGTGGTGCAGCTTTCTACAACTGCTATGCTGACACGCTGCCTTACCTACAGCATGATTCAAACACAGTTATTAGGAACACACTTAAAGATGCAGGATGATACCACTCTATTACATATATAAATTAGGACTTATTCCTAAGGCCATTTTTCATTCCCACCGACTTCATATGAGCTTTGGAAACCCAGGATAGTCTTTCATTTCTAAAGCTAAAATCTATCATCTTACCTCTTTTGAGAGTCTTGTGAAAAGGTCCCCTCCCCGCAGGAAATCTAGTATTAGATACAACTTTCCCTCTGTTTGAAATGCTGCGTAAGAAAAGGTTGGAGATGTTAGAAGCTTGAATCAAGATGAAGTCTTCAGAGAATTAATCTTGTTGATTTAGCAGTGTATCATCCATACTGTTAGCTTCCCTGTCATTTCAGCACTTTGAGAACAGAAAAATGTAATTTCTGTATTTAACTAAGCAACCAAGCCTAGACTATTGGGGAAAAAAATAATGATATGATGGCATGAATTGATAGACAGCAACGCATTACTAGTATATGCTTTTCCATGCTGAACACCTATGAATTAATATTGCTTTCCATGGCACAGAATACCAGGAGCCACTGAGAGCAAGGTACAGAGATAAGCTTCCCAGCTTTGTGGGAGAGCATGCAGCATCCAAAAATGCCCTCAGACGACCATCTGTGGTAATAATGGGGCTCTTCAGGGAGCTGGTGAGGTGAAGGAAAGCAACTCATTCCAGCAATACACCACATACACATACACACATACACAAATTTGGACTGCTATAGGTTATTAAAAATAGTTTCTGTTTATCTCATTTTCTAAATGGTACCTGGCAGCTGGTGGGGGAGCTGGCAGATGTATACTCACCAGCTACACTCACCAGCACAACCTATCACATCAGACTTTGTGACAAATGTATTTTGATGGAGGAATGGCTAAAACCCACTTATACTGAAATGTTCCTTTAATATAAAATAAAATTTCACACAGATAGCCTCTCTAATTTTTTTAGACAGAGTCAGTGGTAGGCAGGGGGCATTTCTATGAAATTATAACAGATCTAGTTACAATTCCCCAATCAATTAACAACTAACATGCATTATTATAATTATTAACATGAATTTTATTATAGTTACCATAATGAAGCTTGACTATGAAAGGATGATTCACTTCTGCCAAAATATCTCTCTCCATTTTCGACCGTACCCGATCTCGAACTACAAAGAAAGAACAGTAAGAACAGCAACATGTTAAGAGGAAGCATGGTCACGGGATAGAGTACTGGGGTGAGGGTCACGCAATTTGGATTCAAATTCTCACTCTGCTGATGCCTTGCGGTGTGACCTCTGGAAAATCAGGCCACTCTAGCTCCCCCCTTTTTCTGTTTTGTCTGATCAAAAAGCAAGCTCTTCAGGAAGGCGTGATATCTTCCGCTGTAGAGATCTGCCCTAAATAAAGCACTATAATTTTACAAGCAACAGGAAGGTGATTATGCTTCACAGAAGAGAATGCTAATGTGAAAATTGAAACTACATAAAATTATTAACTCTATCATATTTAAGACTGAACAGATTTTACCAGTCCCAGAGCTCATCAGGTTAACCTTGTGGAAATTAACTTTTTGTATTCTGCTGATGCTAACGGTGTTTATGAGATGTAACTGAATAACACTCTCTGGAAGTGATTTATTTAAAATACTTTAAGCTTCCAATAAACCACCCAAACAACAAGTATTAAATAAAAAAGGCTGATTAAAATTAGTAAAAAAACCTATTTTTATTTGTAGAGATAAATTATTGTGCGAAAGCAGTAAGAAAAAGACTTTCTGTGTTTAAGATGAATGAAGAGTAAGAGAAAAAACAGCTTCAGAGGTGAGCTGGGTTCAAACTAATCAAAACCAATCCTAAAGATTGCACAGTAAACACATTTAGCAGAACGTGCAGACACTGAGGAGGACTCAAGTCTCCACATTATGAGCTCATGATCTTACAGATTCTTTTTTCAGGCAATCATAATTTTACTAATTCCATAAAAAAGTCATTGAATTTTTCTTCTTTCTCTGCATTACACAATACCAATATGCTTTTCAGGTGAATGTATCTACAAGGAATATTATGGAACTACTTTAGGTGGCAAAGTCCAAGACCTCAGTGGGATTTGAATGCATTGCCTGCATGTGTTGTGGATCTGCTGAGAAGCTGAGTACTCTCAGCACCCACGTAATGAACATGCATAACGAAACCACATATTCTGTTCCTGTACTTCAAAAACTGATGCACAGAACAAGGCCCTAAATAGCTGATCTGAAAATCTTAAATAGGAGGAGAGCAACACTTGGATTTCTTGCTATTTTGATGTTTTACCTGGGTCAGTAGCAAAGTTAAGCTTTACTAGCTCACTCAAGCTTGTGGCTAAAAATCAAAACACAGGGAATCTCAGAATCTTTACCTCATGAGTAAAAATCCCACATCATACACTCACAAACTCCTTAAACTACATGAAGGCAGAGCATTTCTTATACTGTGGATCAGCTATGCTCCCAAGCAGGAATACTTGTTGGGAGACGTGGGCATTTCTTAACACTCTTATGTGGGACGTTTCCCTTTAAAATCAGTTAGGTAGACTAACAGAGTCCCCGTCTGTGCCTGCAGTGCAGAGGTGTGTGAATAGGATGGCAGAAAGACAATGCGCCCTCCTGCCCTCATCAGAAGTGTGATCAGCAGTTCACAGAGGGAGATTCTTCCCCTCTACTCCACTCTCATAAGATCCCATCTGAAGTACTGTATCCAGGGCAAGTGGGGCAAGTGGGGCAAGTGGGGCAAGTCCAGAGAAAGGCCACAAAGACAATCAGAGGGATGGAGCACGTCTTCTACAAAGACAGGCTGAGACAGCTGGGCTCCAAGAAGACCTTATAGCAGCCTTCCAGTACCTGAAGGGGGTCTATAGGAAAGCTGGAGTTGGGCTGCTTACAAGGGCATGGAGTGACAGGACAAGTAGGTAATAGCTTTAAGCTGAAGGAGGGGAGATTCACACTAGATATGAGGAACAAATTCTTCCCTGTGAGGGTGGTGAGGCTCTGGCACAGGTTGCCCAGAGAAGCTGTGGCTGCCCCTCCCTGGCAGTGTTCAAGGCCAGGCTGGATGGTCTAGTGGGAAGTGTCCCTGTCCATGGCAGGAGCTGGAACTAGATGGTCTTTGAGATCCCTCCCAACCCCAACCAGCCTGTGATTCTGGTTTTTTTTAACCCCCTAACAGATGAAGACACAGCTGTGTGGCCAGGCACTCTGCAGAACCCCTTGCCCTGGTCCCTCCTCACTGCCATGTCACCCTCCTCTCCACACATATACAGCAGCCACAGCAACACTGAAATAGAGGCTATGTCACTTCAGAAGACAACCTTGTTTTCTGGAGTCGTGACCCCATAACCTCTCTGAACCTAGTGGCTTCCAAAGCTTCTCTAATCACCACCTTCACAGTGGCTGCTAATAAAGATAATTGGAACCTGTAATCAGGATTACAGCTTGGCATGTGACTTGGTGACCTGTCCTTCTCATTTTCCAGCATTAAATACTGCCTGATTTAAACACTCTGAGGGCAGAAAATGCACAGGCCTAGCTTTTTTACATAGTCCTACCCCCAAAGAACCTACTAATCATATTCTTTAGGAAGGCAAATCCATTTACTTTCCAAGTTTATTTTTCTTACCCTGTTGCTTCCATATGTCTGAGCTGTGCCTGATTTTAACCTCCTATGTAGCCTCTCCAGAGAGATCTACCTGCTTGTACTAGCTTATGTACCACAGGACACTGTCAGAGTTATTGTGCTGTATACTGCACATCCACTGTCATGATATTTAATAGATAAGCAAGGTTAAGTCCCTTTTCCCTTATGGTTTGTTATTAATTTTGTCATTGCATGAGATAAGATTTATTTCATCATATTCCAGATACACCTGGAAATAGGAATTCATTTGTTCTTCCTCTCTCTTGGGGAACATTTGGGATTGTGGAAATATGGGTCTGATATGCCTCTCTCCTGCACTGCACAATTCTTTCCTTAATATTCAGTGGCCCTGGTCTGCTCCACTGAGGGAGTATCCCTTCTAGTTCTTATATCCTGACTGTCAGATTTAGATTAATTTACTCAAGCGTGATCTGGATTAGTTCTGGCTGCTTATTCTGCCTGCTAGAACCTGGCTCTGGAGGGAGAGATGGCCAGGGTCTGAATAGCTGCTGCAGAGCTAGGCATGATGAAGCCTGAACATTAAAGATACTTACTTCTGCGTGGGTGAGCAAGCAAACGTCTGTCTTTGCTTAGTCTGGTTTGGGGCTCAATGAACACGTATCACCACGAATTTCTCCATTCATTTAAAAAACGACTGGATCTCTGACAAGGACCTGTTTATATGGATTCCTTGCCGATTGAATCCTGTTTCACTGATGGTTTTATCAAAGAGCTGCAACAAGGGCCCTGGAGCTTGGTAGCCTCAGGGAACACGCTGATGGCTCAGCACAGGGCTGAGCTCTCTCTCAACTTGTACCTGTGCCTGGTGCTGCATAAGGAACGAGGCTGTTCCTCATGCATGTTCCTCATGCATGTTCCTCATGCATGTTCCACCCCTTGGCAATGATAGGGGATGTACCCCAAAGGCACAAAGTGCAAATAACTCAGCTTGCCCATCCTCGTTTTGAGCACTTGCAGGGACCTCAGTGCAGCACAAGGATGGCTTGGGCAAGGTAGTGTTTAAATGTTTACACCAGATATTTATCTGTATGAGTAAAATGCTCATTGGAAGTAGAGTTCATTGGCTAAACTCTTGCCCTTTCTACCCAGCAGTAATTTTTGTTTGGAAGGTGAGGTTTTCCAATTTTCTTTATACATCGGACAGAGGCAGAGAATAAGCTGGAGCAATGAGCACAAAGTCATGAAGATTGTTTGCAGGATCTTGGACAAATCAGCTATCCATGAAATAATCCCTGGTGTCAAGATACAGACCAGACTGGTGGAGCCTCTAACAGTGGAGGAAGCACCTGCTACTCTGAAATAAAACCAGTTTCCACTTCCAGGTATTAACGTGCTATGAAAGAGAAGTGAAGGCAGCTGAGGATACATGCAAACAGAGCTTATCCACTTCTCTCTGCCTAACTCTGATCATCAAAGAGGAGGATGTTACTGCTTACTTTATTTAACACTGAATGGTTAATCCACTGAAAGGGATTTATTTAAGGTATGAAATTTTATTTCTTGGGCTGTTTTAATTTTAATAACCATGAAGTACATAAGGGAAAAGGTGCAATGGAAACGTATATTCAGAGCATCTTTGAAGGAGAGAAAAAAAATTTCCTTCTCAGTAATGGCTGAGCTGTATAGTTACAGAATAAGAAACACACGCCCCTTTTCCCCTCCCCCCTCCTCACAATCTTACTTACCTCTGTGGAGTTTTCATGATATGAACTTTAAGATTTAAATATAGAAATAGAAAATATGTATTTCAGCCAATTAACTTCTTGTCCATATGTCTCACTTAAAAACTAAGACCGTGCCTCTCTAGCTAGGTACACTGGCAAGTAACAATCACCTATGGACACAATCACCCTCAGCATATGTGCAATGGCATTATATCTGTTCAGCAGGATGTCCAACCATCACCATGAGAACTTCAATTAGTGAAACTGTAGCCTAGAGTAGCGGTAAAGGGGGAGTTTCTAGAAGAGACACTAATTTATTCACTGTAATACTGATTTAAATGTATAGCTAATTCACCATAAATGGAAAGTAACATGTTATATATCTAGTGACTGGGTAGCTGAGCTGAAGTCACAGCTCTGTGAAGTTAAACACTGTTCAGCCACTGCTTTCCAAGGAGCCAGAGTATTGCTTTGGGGGTGTCTGGCCCAAGGATAGTGTCCAAACATTTTATTTAGTAGTACCCTTCTCACTGCTGCCTACAGTAATTCTTAGTTCTGCCAGAAGAAAATTATCCTGAAGCTATCTTCTAAATCTGAGTGTAACACTTTGCTAGTCTTCTCTCTGTCTTCAGATTACCTGGAGTAAAAGTTGATGCTTCTACTTCAAAAAGTAATTTTCAATTTAATTTGCAGTGTAGTTTTGGTTTTTACATATAGATTTGATGTTACAAGGCATGAGGGCTTTACCTACAGTCTTGTACAAGCTAACACGTGCATCAGATTTAACTTGGTATTACTTCAATTTTAAAATGTCAGATAAAAATGAAATTGCTTTTCCTTCTGCACTCCTTCCTGGGCTGAAACCCCACTGGTGCCCCCATGTGTCCCACAGCATGTTCCCCTTGGTGTCAGCTGCATCCTCTCAGGGTGTGGACACCTTAAATCTGTGCTCCCATAACTGACACCATCTTCTACCTACGGCTTTCCTCTTTAAAATGTTTTTGTAGAGGAAGATTCATCAAGGGAGCGCGTATTGCACCCATCTTAATGGTCTGCCTTAGCTAAGGGCACTGCGCTGCAAATGAGACTTGATAAAGAGCAAAATCCTCAACGCGGTGAAAGCCATCTTGGGCTCACTGATGGGAGGAACCACAGCATAGTACATCAGGGCTAAGAGACAGGAGCAGAGACATAGGAATCATACAATCACAGAACCCTTAATGTTGGAAAAGACCTCTAAGATCATCAAATCCAAGTGTCTGTCCACTACCACCATGTAGACTAAACCATGTCCTGGAGTGCCATATCTATACATCTCTATATACATCTGCATATCTCCATATACCACATCTATACTCCTCCCTGGGCAACCTGTCCTGATGTCTGACCACTCTATCAGTGATGAAAGTTTTCCTAACTTCCAATCTAAACCTCCCCTGAAGCAACCTGAGACCATTTCCTCTCCTATTGCACAAAATACTTTGTGCTCTCGTTAGCTGAGGTCCAGCACAGTTCTGACTTGCTCATGACCTCAGTCGTTTGCCTGCTCATGTGCTGTGAATGTCTCTGATGTAGCCTTGCAAACGCAAGTACAAAACACTCGGATGCTCCAGCAGACTTCTAGAAATAATTAAATGTCTTCTAGCCAAAGCCCTCTTTTTAAAAAAGGATGGTGATAGATCTTGTGAGCTCTGTGAGGCAAATAAGGCTGAAGACAGTCTACTGCTCCCCAGTAGCACTAAAGTGACAACTCCTATTTTGCATACAAAATAACCTGTGTTAGGTGCACAGATACTTTTTTACAGAATACCTGCTGGCTGCCTTAAGGCACAGGAGGAGCCTGGTCCCTCCCCAGTGCCCTCTGGAGGTGACCAGGGCAGGATTCACTGCACCAGGGGAGACTGAACTGCACCAAGGGAGGTCTAGGTTAGTCATCAGGAAAAATGTCTTTACTAAAATTGTTGTTAAGCATTGGAACAGGTTTCTCAGGAAAGTGATGGGAGTCACCATCCCTGGAGGTATCTGAAAGGCGAATAGATGAGGTGCAGAAGGACATGATCTAAAGGCAGACTAGGCAGAGTTAGCCTGTGGTTGGACTTGATGATCTTAAAGGTCTCTTCCAACTCAAGCGATTTTATGATTCCCTAATACATCAGGAAGAGAAACCCAGCAGTGTGTCTGACACCAGCCACTGCCCTTTATAGAGAACTGTTCCTGCAAGAAGATACGCACAGAAAATGCACGAATAATGCCAAAGGTTTCACAATCTGCTCAGAGATGTCTGGCAAAAAAAGCATTATTGACTAAAAATGATTTGCCTGTCCCTGCCTTTAAAAATGACCTTTTAGTAAGAATTGTCCCTGCTTAGCCAGGAGTGATGATTAATTAACAAAGCAAAAGCAGAGGGAGTTAGAAACCATATCAACTAAGTCGCCATCAAAAAATATTGGTAGCAGGAGAAATAAATCAGCAAAAAAAAAAAGATGGATTTAAATTTCGTCCATTACCCTCCTCGCTTCCCTAAAACCCAGGACCATGTCTTGAGTGGAATAAAACCAAAATATAGCTCAAGACGCAAGAACAAAGAACTCAGTTTCAAATTCTTCACATAGCACTGGAATGTATGAGTGATACGGAAAACGGGACATATACATTTTCAATTCTATTTCTGTTATTTTAATCTGGTTTTAATGCTGGCTATTACAGACAAATACAGAGAGCTAGATTCTAATTTGAAATCCACACTGTGTATGTCTGGAAGACAAAGTACTTGTATGGTGACTAATTACCCGAGATATGGGGAAATAAAGGCTTTCCAAAAAAAGATCATAAACTAGTTTCAATGTCTCTGCTTGGAAATAGTATTTGCATTACTGTGTTTCAGCTCCACACAGTATTATACTCAAATCTTCTAAGGAGCAGCCTTTCCTGTTGTACCTTCTCAGTGAACCATTATTACAACACAAAGGAGAACAGAAAAGCGTCCTGTTGACACCGGTATGTAGACGTATACCAATAATGTCATGTAGGGATTTTATGTGCATTTCTTCTGAAATGTATATAATTTCACAAAGGTTCTTTTTCTGGAAGATCCTCTGTGCCCCCAAATGTGGAACCTTTTAGAGATGGGGAAAGAGCCATTTAAAACAGAGCTTTACCACTCAGCCCTAGCGCTGCTGCAGCAAAGGAAAAAAAAAATGGATTTAGAGAGCAGGGGATACTCCTTTGTAGAAGGGCACTCTGAAAAATCAATACAAATGCAGACTGGTTTTTAGCAGTCCAGGGTCTGCAGGAGGTCATTTTATCCTCCTTTCTTTCCCCACACCCCCTCCTTGTACACGAATCAACACATATGGCTTTAAAGAAATCAAAGATTTTCCTTTGCTTCGGTTTGGTTTTAGGTTTGTTGTTTGGTTTTGGGTTGGGTTTTTTTTTAAAGTAGCTTGAATGCTTCATTGTTGGGATTTGGCACAACAGCTGCTCTAAACTAATCTTAAACTTTTAATACTGACCTTTGATTTATATTATTTCTTACTCATTCATTAATCTCTCTAAATGTTTGGAAAAGTTAATCAAATCTCACAATATTCAACCGAAGTACCTCTGCTCAATTCTCCAGCAAGGAGAATGAAAGGACATAAAGATGAAGTCTAATGCTACAAAAATAGAAATAATAATAATTTTAAAAACAATTATGTGTGTATATATATATATATATATATATATATATATATATCTCGATAAATACACATATACGTGAGTTGTCAGGAGCACTCACAGGTTTCCAGGATGTACTAACTGTGCCAAAAACAAATGCTTGGGCCAGTAAGCTGATCTCTGACACTCTTGCCTGGAGAGGAGCAGCCTGCCAAGGCTGCAGCGGCTCTGAGTTCTGTGGGTGCTGCTGGGTGGGTTCCTCACTGCTTGGTGAAGCCTCTGGCAGCTGCGACCTCCTGCTTTTTCCTCACCAGGACACCAACTCAGATCAATCTGCCCAGACAAAAAAATCCCATGAACACTGCGGGAGCTTAAGTGCATTTTAGAGATCTGGCTGAAATCAGCCTGTGGGTTCAACCCCATCATTAGAGAAATACTGACCGGTAGGTCAGTGGGATGATCATATAAAACTCCTGTCCTGATGCAGAGTTGAAATTTCAACTTTTGTGTATTTTAAAGAAAAACTGGAACAACTGAATACACAGTTCTAACTAACATTGCTAAAAACAAACTGAATAAATGGCTCAGTGAAGAGCAGAGAAAACTGCTATTTGCTATCATGGAACTTAATCCAAAAAGCCAGAACCTGCAGCTGGAAATACATCTGTCCACAACTTGTGCAAAATTGAAAGCCTTCAACACCTCTGCAGAGGTGCACCTGGCCCATCTTTTTCTTTTTAATGTAAAACAGATGTTTTATTAAATTTATTTACCTTATTCGTGCGATACCCTGTCAAATGCTCCAAAAAGTGATATATTTGTTTCTTGAATTCTACTGGAACAAACTCCTACTTTTTCTTACATTTTCTTCAGTTGAACAGATGTATAATAATAATACTTATTATTATTCTTGAGTGCAGGAAATAGCAACAATTTCAATATTAACTCTTACTGACAGGCAGTAATTACCTACGCTGTAGGAATAGGCATAATTTCAAAATAAGAAACAAATGACAGGGCTGGCCTTAGAATTCAGAGATCCCAATAAACACCATTCATCGGTAGCTCTGGAAATTATGGTGACCCAAGGGAGAAACTGGTGGCTGTTTCATATAGTTCTGCAATGAAGAAAAGTTGCTTAAAACAGTTATGACACAATTAGCTTTTTTTTTTTTGCCTCTCCTCACAAAAAAAATATTTAAAATTTACTTCCAACCTACAAGAACCCAAGAAAGAAAAAAGAGACATGTACATTTATTCCTCAATTCTACTCTTAAATACGGTCCAAAGAGGGTTCCATTTCCCCCACCAAGCTTCTGTGGAATCTCCTGACAGACCCTACACCCCATGTGGCTACTGAGGTGTTGGCAAACCTGCACCCAGCTGCAGGGGAGTGGCAGCACCAAGCCGAATGTTTCCTAACCGCTGGGCATTTCAGCACTAAATGAGTGATTGCCTTGACTTTGCTATTGCAGTGTCACTAAGACAGCAGGCGCAACGAGGAAATTGTTTTTCTCTTGTCCTTCTTGAGATGGAGATGATCCAGATGTCCAGGAAGTGCTGGGTGTCTCAAGGTAACGAGTTTTACCTCATTTGCCTTTTAAGCTTGAAGCCCAGCGTGGTTTTAGCGACTGTTGCTGCTCTTTTGATCTTAAAACACACCTGCTCTGTGGGTTTTGCAGGCAGGGCTGAATAAAGTTTGCAGATTGCTTTACCCTGGAAGTGTGAAAACTGTCTGTGCTTTGGTATCCATCACAAATATGTTCTGCAGGATATCATCAAAGGCAAAAATACAGCTTTTATGATCGAAAAGTACTGGGAGTGACCACTGGCTCAGCAATGAAGATGTAAAGACATTCCCCTCTTAAGCCAGTCCTCTACCGAAAAATTATCGCTCCCTTTATTTAATCTCTCCAGGCCTGAAAAGCCTGTTGCACTGAAAGGGAAGTTTCTTTTCCTACAGGATTTTTTACCCACTACTTATTCAAGCGGAAATCTTGGCAGAGCTGGAAGGGGGTGAAGGTGATGCTGGAGCTCCCCAGGGAACCCCTTGGGACACTAACTCAGGACAAAGCCCCCCTGTGTGAAAGTAATTTAAAGCTCAGCCTTTCTATTTCATTATATGAGTCACTATTGTTTTGTTTAATGGCACTGTATGGAACCTTCTGCCTTGTCCAGTTGTGATATTTATAGACAAGACTAACAATCTTTTTTACATAATATTAAATGAGAATCCTGGAAGGAGCAGAATCACACACAGAATCACAGAGTGAAAGAACGGACAAGGGGTAATGGATTTAAACTAGAGGAGGGAAGGTTTGGATTGGATATCAGGGAGAAGTTCTTCATGGAGAGAGTAGTGAGGTGCTAGAACAGGCTGCCCAGAGAAGTGGTGGATGCCCCAGGCCAGGTTGGATGGGGCCCTGGGCAACCTTGTCTAGATTCAGGCTTGGAGGTTGGTGATCCTGTCTGTGGCAGGGGGGTTGGAACTTGATCCTTGGGGTTTCTTCCGACCCAGACAAGTCTGTGGTATTATCCCTCTGTGGAGAATGTCTGCACTGGGATGATGTCATTTGCCACCAAGGCAGATTTGCTCATAGGCTGAGGTAATCCCAATAAATATTTTCTGTAGAGCTGCTTGAAATTTGCAATTTCAGACATTTTAAAGAAGTTTTTGCTGTGGCATTTGTTCTGAACTGAAACAAAGCACATAAATTCAACAGGTTTTCCCAAAGTTAAACTGGAAAAATTTGGTTTATGTGCATTACAGTTTTGTCAAGATTAAACACTAATTACAACTATAAAATACTAAAAAATGCAACAATAATTACAAATATTTTAAAAATATGCAATCAAACTAAAGTATTCTGCCAAAATGCTTACTATCATTATTTTCTCAAGTGAAATTTCAATCAGTGGTCCCGTTCCTTTGGATAGACACTACCAGAAAAGGTATGCTGAATCTTTTGTTTATCAATCATAATGCATATTCAGAAGGAGACAGAGTAATATAAAAGAGAATATATGGGTGCTTCAGGAAAAATATGTTTGCTGAGCCCACCAGGAATTTTACAACAAAGAAAAGCCCCCAACCCCATATCTTCCAAATGTAGGGTAATTACACCACAGTATGAAGTAATGTTTTTTGTGACTGTCCTAATTGGAGAGTGGTCTGACAGCTTAATCCTCATCTGGGTAACACAAAGCTGCAGCTGGACAGCAAGAGATGTGTTTCTCAGGAAGGAGGGTTTGGATGGAGCGGTCACGGAGCGTGAGGCAAATACTAACATTCACCCTGAGCTACGCAGCAGCCCTGGCCACGACTGTGCAAGGCTAACTTCTCACTCTAAACAGTTCTTCCATTAGACTGCTTGGATGTGGTAAACACTAAGCCAATCCAATCGGACTTGCTCTAACAAAATGTTTTGGATGAGCATTTCAGTTACTAAATTCCAAATATTTTGGTTTGTGAAATGAGTAACTAGTATATTTAAGGCATCGCTGAGGAAGCTGGGATAGTGGAGGATCATCCAAAGCCAAGGACACTTGGTTGGTTTAGGAGATATGAAGCCCTGAGAAATCTTCTATTTGTAAACCATGCAGGATGAGGTTCATCAGGTTGCCGGCAGCCAGTCCTCTAAACTCCTCACACACAGAATAGATGGGAAATTAGGACTCAAATATTTCAGGAAAATTGCAGTATTTAAACGTCAACACGCAGGCAGACCGAGCGTTTGCCTTTGCTTTGCCCAGGCCGATATGCTATGCAGACATGCTTAATATAGCGCCGTTGATATGTTTGCCTCATAAAAATAAATGAGCATCTGCGAGACGGCTGTCTGTCACTGAGGAAGCCTCCAGTTCCATCAGCAAGTAGGGTGTGAAGTCAAGGCAAGGTCATTTCCCAAATTAGAGTATAAGGAAAAGCCTCGTCTTGTGTCGTTACCAACACGCTAAGAAAAGCTTTACAACCAGCAAGCCTTGGCCACGCAAACAAGAAAAAAACCAGGCTGATCCAGTGTTCCCTCCAGTGAGGAGAGAGACACAGTGTTCAAATGATGGCAAATTAATTTCCAGCCCAGACTCCACTACCATATAGGGAGCCTTGTGGAAGATGTGACTAAGTTCAGAGACTGTGCGGGTGAAATCATGTCCCTAAAACAGTCAGTAGTAAAACTGCTGTTGACATTAATAGGATCTCACCATCTACATCTCAGTCCCTGTATACAGTTCTGAAAATATACGTAGCTGCTTGAACTCCAGAAGAATACTTAGCTGAAGAGAAAATCTTCCTTTTTCCTATGACACTGGGAAACTGCCAAGAGCTAAACATAAACCGTGCTAAGCAGTGACTATAGAGAGACAGAAGGAGAGCAGATAAATATTTGAAGGACATAAACATGAAGGACAGAGAAGAATTATTTATCAAAATAAAAGGAAAGAAAGAAATACAAATAGAAGGAGGCGAGTGAAACAGAAAACGAGGCTGTGTTGGGCAAACTGTAACAGGATGAGCCCCTCTGGAGCAGTATGAGGGGTTGGGAATGGAGTTTCATCACTGACACATCTGAAACCAAAACTGAACAGAAAAACTTAAATAATGATTTAGTAAGAAACCAGCCTGCCCTGGTTGCAGGGGAACGAGATGGCATCTTTCACTATGTGCTATGGTGCTGCAGTGACTCCACCTCAGTAAAGTCCATTTTTAAAAGAACTCACAGATTTCACTACTATACTCAAGTGCTTGGAAGACTGACACAGAGCAGTCATTTGCATCAGGAGCAAAGCCTGTAACAGTATGTTAGAATATTCCAGAAAAGTGAAAAACAGATCAGAAACTAAAAATTCATATTGGGAAGGGATTTCAAAAACCCTGTGAAGAATAACCAGTGTAGCTTTCACATAGTGCTTTTAATTCTCAAATAGCCTTTAGAAGAGCCTTGGATCCCTGTGGCTGTTACCCTGTAGGCAGTAGCTGGAGGTCTGAGGGGCGATGTAGCCTCTCTGGGGCTATCCAGCACAGCGGCCATCAGCCCTGTGGCAGCCCTTCCAGTGACTGTTCGGCAAACCATATTCTTTGCACACACAGGGCAAACTATCAGTCTTTCTCCCCAGAGCTTTGCTTTGGAAGTCACTTGCTTTATCCTGCTTGTGAAAAAGTGTTTTGAAACCCTCTCACATCATAAAAATCCAACAGCAAACTAAGAACCCAGTGTGCCATAAAGCACAGCTCTTAGGCAGGATTTCTGCATTTTTCTATCTAATCAAGATGTGTCTAAGGCCAATCTCATGCAGCAACGACAGGTCTTAAGGCTCATGAGAACCTAGTTTTTGCTCCATCAGACTCAGCTATAGCCACCAGCCATCAAATTTCTTCCCTCCCCACCCTGGCAGCAGTGCTCAACAGCCTTGCTCCTGCTGTTGCTCTTTTCTTCTGACGGAGGTGACCCAGCACCTGCTCTGACAGCGCTGGAGCTGAGCTTCCCTCTTCTCTTGCAGCCTCCTTTCAGGTGCCAAGCAGAAAGGGCCTGGAGGAGTGGGAGATGCTCCAGAGAAGCTGCCAGACATCTATTGCCTGTCCTATGAAGATGAAGAGAACGCTAGCTCTAGCCCTGTATCACTCTCACCACAAAGCTCCATCTTCCCCTCAAAATGGTAGCTGGAGCCACTGGGAGAGGAGGGAGAGAAAATTTTGAGTAGAATTAAGTCCAGGAAAGAAAATAAGTGTGTGTGTGTGTGGGGGGGGAATGTTTTTAAGATTTGGTTTTGCTTCTCACTATCCTACTCTTATTTAACTGGTAATAAATTAGACTATTTTTTCCCCAGGTTGAATGTTTTGCCTGTGATGGTAGTTGGTCAGTGATCTCTCCTTGTCCTTATCTTCCCGCTCTTCCACACTCCACCGTGGGTCCTGCCAGGATCTTGCTCCAGCATGGGCTTCTCATGGGACCTCCTTCAGGCTCACCCTCCTGCTTGGGGTCCTCCACAGGCTGAGGTTGGTATGTGCTCCTCTGTGGACGTTCATGGGATGCAGGGGGACAGCCTGCCATGGTTTTCTCCATGGGCTGCAAGGGAATCTTTGTCTGGAGCACCTCCTCCCCGTCTTCTTCATTGACCTCGGTGTCTGCAGAGTTGTGCCTCACATCTCATCCCTCTCTCTGGCTGCAAGTGGTGTTTTGCAACATGTTTCTCACTTAACTGTTATCCCAGAGGCGCTACCATCGTCATTGATGGGCCTGGGCTTGGCCAGTGGTGGGATATCTTGGAACCAGCTAGCACTGACTCTGCTGAGCATAGGAGAAGCTTCTAGAAATTCTCACAGAAGCTATCCCTGTGGCCCTGTAGCCCACCCTCCATCAGAAACTTGTCACAAATGCTAATACACTTATAATATGCATGGATCAAGTTAGTACCTCCATCTATCTACATCCTACCCTGATGTATGACATTAGTATTTTATATTGTATAGCTTATTGTACCATAGCGTAGATGTAACTGATCAGCACTGACAAAACCTATGTATCTGTACAGTCCCATAAACTTGAAGCTCCCTCTGAGCTCAGCAGACAGCTTTGAGTTAAGAGTGTTGACGATAATTGCCCAGCAAATGGCAACTATGTCACAGCACAAACAAAGTCTGAAAGATGACCAGGGACGCGGCACAATTATCTGAGCAATTCAAGCTTTGCCCAAATTTACAAAAGTAATCTGCTGCTGCTGAGAAGATGTCAGTTAAATTACTGCACCATGGAAACCTCTCAAATGTGTCAATTACATTCAGATAGAAAACACTGTAGACAAAATACAGAGGAGAGGCTGTTGTTCACCCTCATTGATTGTCTCTCTTTGAACATCATCAAAACCTCCAACTTGAAGCAAATGCCAGAGCCATGAGGAAGCCGTAACTGACATGTGTAACCCACATGAAGAATATAAAAACACAGAGAATAATTTTGTTTCCACTGAAACAAATCCCAGATGCTGGTCTCCCACACCACATCTAACTTTTATAAGAGGGCCAGCTGAGCGCTAGCACACCTCCAGCAGCAGTTGTGAACAGAACACCTGGCCAGCTGTTTGGTGAAGGTTTACAGATGATCCAAATGCAATGTTATGAGGCAAACCATTGCCAGTGCAACTGACCGCCTACCCTTGCACAGAATCACAGAATGACTAGGTTGGAAAAGACCATTAAGATCGAGTCCGCTGTACCTGTCCTCTCCTAAACATATCCCTGAGCACCTCATCTAGCCATCTGTTAAATACATCCAGGGATGGTGACTCAACCACCTTCCTGAGCAGCCTGTTCCACATCCCAGCAACTATTTCAGTGAAGCACTTTTTCCTAACATCTAATCTGAACCTGTCCTAGTGCAGCTTAAGGCCATTTCCCCTTGTCCTGTCACCTGTCACTTGGCTGAAGAGACCATCACCCACCTCTCTACAACCTGCTGCCACCCTGACTTAAAAGGGCATCAAACAGCAGTGCTGACCTCTCTCTTAACCTGCCCTCATGCTTGCAAGGAAATAAATTTTTTCTGCTGTACGGTGGGAACCAGTAAAAGCAGAGGGTTGCATCTCTCAGAGGATGCTTTGGTTTCCAACCAATTCTAAATGCACCACAGTTGCGGGCAGCTGAAACTGGTTAAACAGCAATTATGCTGGATGCTCCAACTGGTGCAACTCATTCAGTGAACAGAACAAACAAATGCTTTTCACACAGATAATGGATTTGTACCACAGCCAAAGACTTGCAGACTCCATCGGGGAGGGTTAAAAATCCCAGAGATATTTAGCTATTGTATTTCCAGTTTAGCTTTCCACTACAGCTACATATTTATGCAAAAGTACAGTAGATTCATGTCTCTGGTTATTTCAAATAGTCAATGCATTATACAGAAGAGATGTTTCCTAACAATTTCTTGTTTCAGATTCTTTATCCGTTACATTCCCTAATGCAGCAGATCACACTTAAGTGGGCAGGAGTGTTAATAACATCTCCATTAATAGCTGACCATTACTTTTCATAAGGACATGGAGCGTTGTGAAGTGGAGGCTGGCAGAATTAGGTTAATGTTACAGATATGGAGATTGAGAAGAGGATCAGCAGTAATAGTAGCTGGCTTTGTTCAAGCAGCAGGTTGGCAACAGAGATCTGAGCAAGGCCAAGGTCTCCTAAACCAAGGTAGCCCCTCCTATACACGACAGAGTCTGCCATGAAAAAACAGACTACATGACAGAAAATCAAAAGACTAAAAGCACTTCAGTCTGTATTTGCCAAAAGAGCAATTTTTCTCTTCCTGTAATTCAAGCAGCCTTCTGGTACCGACAGCAAGCTCAAGGGTGCTAGGCAGGACTAAAAGGCTCCCAGTGGTTTGTTCACATGCAGCACAGATGACTTGATGGGCTGCCAGCAATAGCTTCTCTTTTCCAGCAGTGGGTTTCTTACAATCAGAAGCACTGCAAGCAAACAGAAAGCTTACAAAGCTCCTTAAAGACAGTGTAAGATAAACAAGAGACAAAAAACGTCAAGTCCCAAGATGAAGCTAGAAGAAAACCAGAAAAGCAGACCTTCGCATGCAGATTGCCATTTGGCCTATGGGATGCCAGACAGAAGGGCAGAAGGAAAAGGGCAGCAAGCAAGATAAAAGAATAACCATCAGTGGTATCACCAGTAAAGCCAGACTGGTCTTGGTATGGCCTACCCACTGATCTTCTGCTTAATTAGCAAGCTAAACACATGAGAGAAGGGGAATGTAGGTTAACAGCTGCAGGCAGCCATGAGGAACTGAAAATGTCCACCAGAAATGCTGCCATCTCAAGCAGCAATGTAAAGAACTCTATTGCAAATCCTTCTACCCAAGGTCTTTTTTTCCTAGGAACTTTCTGTGAATGGGACTTCCCAAAGGAAGAAACATTAAACACATCAACAATATGACCACTCTGCTGTCCTTGCAGGAGGACTTTTTTATCCGTTCAACTGAAAGCTCTGGATTTTCAGCATTCTGCTTGGTAGAACAAGGGTACTGCTACTCCTTCTGACACAACAAAGCATCCACAGAGGGTTGAAGATCTGAAACATGCAGCCAGAGCAGATCACATTTTGTTCATCACCTCTGACTTACCGAGTGTATAACCTTCTTCTAACCAAGATGTCTAGAAAAAAAAAGAACCCTGAGAAAGGAAAGGAAGATGAAGAAAACATCAGAGAGGAAACTGTTCTCAGTGGAGAGGATGTGAACTAATGGCCTCAGGACAGATACAGGACAGATGTTAGGAAGCATTCTGTCATAGTAGGGATAGACACAGTCTAAGCATAGCTGTGCCACCCTAGGTCAGAGGTGGGCTGCACAACTTCAGGTGCCTTCCAGCCAGTGCTTTAGTAGCAGTACAAAGTGTGAGGTGCCCTCAGAGTCCCACACTGGCACAGAGTTTACCTGGCACAGACCCAGGCAGGGACACAAGTTAGGCTTCCAAAGGAGAGCGACTGAGCCTCTGTGGCTGTTCTGAGGATCATCCAGACCTTGCTCCATGGTACTTGGTCCAAGCAGAGAGTTGCACCCAGCCAGACGTGCCTGTCTCACTCTGAAGTCGCCCATTCAGCTGGACCTTCACATCACTCTTCATAGACTTGTTCCAATTAATCTGAGTTACACTTTTCTCTCCTCTCTCAGTGCTTTCCAGATATTGCTGGCAAGGGTGTGAGGGTTGACAAAGATCATTGCACCTCCCGGTCCTTTCATGGTAAAAGTGGGTTTTCTGCAGATGAAATTGAACTGCACGAGATAAACATTTCACTTGTGGCTTTGGGATAACTGTCTGTGCAGTCTCTCCACTCCTGAAACTACACCAAAAGCAACAAATAGCAATCTGGTACTTGACAATAAAAGGTACCAAGTGTGGTCTTTTCCGTAAAGTGGCAAACGATTTGGGAATAACGGCAAATAGCTGTCATTAGACATACAGTGCGATGAACACGCCAGAAAGCATAATCCGAGTGAAAGCAAGCAGTGAAAGCCCTTGATCAAGCCTACTACAGGGACTTTGAAGAATGAGCTTGGGTCTGAAAGCTTTCCACTGATGGCACCTTACAGGAGCTGCAGTTTCAAGTGTCTCCATTGCTACTTATTCACTGTGTCAAGCACAGCAGGATCAATTGGAACTTTAAAGAGGTAGATGGCAAATTGGCTGAAAATTACAAGGTGATTTGGAAAATTGCTTTTTACTATCGAAAAAGAAATTAGTATGATGGACTACTCACTCTTGGGGAAAAAAACCAGCCACCATTCCCTGAGTGTCTGGATTAGCTGGGGACACACCATAGCAAGCTGCATGAGCCACTGCTTTTACTTTGAAGATGTCACTCTTTCCACATTTCATTGAGAGAAGGGTGTGACTCAACAAATGTTCTGAACAAACTTGTGTAATTTGATCACAGGTGAAGAACATATCCTTTCTGCCAAAGAAATCAGCAGACTTTTCAGTGCTCTCTTCCTCTGACTTCAGATTTGAATCCCCTTTTGTGGTCTTTGGGGAGGCATCATACAAATACATGAATAACGCAACACTTTCAGCTGCTGCTCATGGGGCAATAGAATTGCTCGGGGATTAGAAGCTAAGGGTGTGGGCAAACTAATTAGTAAAAAGGAAAAATTTAGGAGAGCTCTATTCAATCCCTACTGAAAAACACACGCACAGGTGTGTTCAATGCTTTCATAGCAAACTCTGAAAATTTGGCTTAAACCTATGATTGCACTAGCATGCGGTGAGGTGCAGCCACCAATCTCTAGTTAGTAACAGTGGGTGCTGGGACCTGCGGTTGCCCTACACTTGATGTCACACTTTGGTCCCATAGCTTGAATGCCCATGAGAGGCTGCAGTGCACTGGGTGTGCTCCTGGTTTAGTTTCCTCAGGACAGAATCTGGCTTGCGTGCGCCAAAAGTGTTGTGGCCTGGAAAACCAAGGCACAGCAAATGGACATGACTGGAAGAATTGCTTCAAAAGCCCAGTCCGAGCCAAACCACCCATGCTGTTGGATGCTAGGACTCCTATCAGTTTTTGCTACACCACTGAACTTCTCATGGAGAAAGCTGGGGTTTGCTAGAGAGCCCAGTTTTTTATATGAAAAAAAACTAGCCAAAATACTCCCTTGCTACTAAGCAGAGAACATTTTTAATACACAGAGTTAATTTACTGAATGTCTTAACAGTGGGAACTTTTGCCAGATAACACAATCTTCACAATAAACTTGGCATCTTTAAGAGACAATAATTTAATCAGGACTTCATACAATGAGAAATCCCATATGGCTTGAATAGAAACAGATAATAAAATCTGTAAGTGATGCATGCTCACTTTATTTTTATAGGTAAAAGTTTTCCCTTCTCATCCAAACCTGAACCCAACCATTGTACAGAATCATAGAACTGTTTTGGTTGGAAAAGAACTTGAGCTCATCAGATCCAACCATTAACCTAACACTGCCAAGTTCACCACTAAACCATGTCCCTAAGCACCATGTTTATGCATGTTTTAAGTATCTCCAGGGATGGTGACTCAACCACTTCCCTGGGCAGCCTGTTCCAATACTTGACAAGCCTTTTGGCAAAGACCTTTCTCCTAATATCCAATCTAAACCTTCCCTGGTGCAATTTGAGGCCACTTTCTTTTGTCCTATCACTTGTTACTAGGGAGAAGAGACCAACACCCCACCTGGCTACAACCTCCTGTCAAGTAGTTGTAGAGAGCAATAAGGTCTCCCCTCCGCCTCCTTTTCTCCAGATTAAATGATCCCAATTCCTTCAGCTGTTCTTCCTAAGACCTGTTCTATAAACCTGTCACCAGCTTTGTTGCTTTTCTTTGGACATTCTCCAGCACTATAATGCCTTCTTGTAGTGAGGGGCCCCAAACTGAACACAGTAGTCAAGGTACACCTGTCCAAGCCACAAGCATACACTTTTTCTAGGAGAATGCTGTGGGAAAAGCTGTCAAAAGCTTTACTAAAATCTAGGCAGACATCAATAGCCTTTCTCTCATTCACTACGTGGGTCAATTTGTCATGGAAGGAGATCAGATTGGTCAAGCAGGACATAAGCCCATACCACATAATGGCACTCAGGATGACGTGCTCCATAACCTTTCCCAGTACCAAGGTGAGACTGAGAGACCTGTAGTTCCCTGGATCCTCCTTCCAGCCCTTCTTGTGGATGAGTGTCACATTTGCTAACCTGCAGTCAGCTGGGACAACCTTGGTTAGCCAGGACTGCTGACAAATGATGGAAAGTGGCTTGGTGAGCACTTCTGTCAGCTCCCTCAGTACCCTTGGGTGGCTCCCATCTGGCCCCATAGACCTGTGTATGTCAAAGTGGTGTAGCAACTTGATAATCTTGCATTATGAGGGCTTCATTCTGCTTCACGTCCTTGTCTTCCAGGGGCCAGGTATGTTGAGAATAACTGGTTTTACAACTAAAGACCGAGGCAAAGAAGGCATTTAGCACCCCGCCTTTTCCTAGCCTTTGTCACTATGTTAACCCTGTATCCATTAAATATGGAGATTGTCCTTGGTCTTCCCTTTGTTATGAATGTATTTATAGAATAATTTTTTATTGTTTTTAACTGCAGTAACCTTATTAAGTTCTAGTTGGGATTTGTCCCTTAGAATTTTATCCCTGCATACCCTAATGACATCTTTGTAGTCCCCCTGAGTGGCCCACCCCTCTTCCAATGGCCGTAAACTCCTCTTTTTTTTCTGGAGTTCCAGCCAAAACTCTCTGTTCAACCAAGATGGTCTTCTTCCTCACCAGCTTGTCTTTTGTCACATGAATACAGTCTACTCCTGCACCTGTAAGATCTCCTTCTTGAAGAGTGTCCAATCTTCCTGGACTCCTTTACTCTTCAGGACTGCTTCCCAAGAAAATCTGCCTACCCATCTCCTAAACAGGCCAATGTTTGCCCTCTGGAAGTCCAAGGTTGCAGTTCTGCTGACTTTTTCCTCATCACTGAAGAATCTTAAGCATCTAATCCAGAAGCTACAACCTCGAAGAACACAAGTCAATGCTCTTTAGAAAACCCTATGAAAACAAACTTCTGGTGATGTCCTTTGTAATTTTTGACGTGTCCAGTCTGTTATACATTCCAGCTGGGATATTCTGTAGTATTTGCTGACACATATAATGAGCTAGTTGCCTGACTACAGTTAATTTTCTGTATAACAGATGAACACTTTATTCTTCACAGCCCATAAGAAGTCAACCAAAGTGAGTTTTCTCTAATGCCCTCTTGCCTCCTTCAGAAAGCACATGCTAGATAAACATTTTAGGGGAGGAAGAAAGAGATTGTGTGATGCAAGAAGCCCTGCAAAGACACTGAAAAGCCACAGCCCAGTGGTGACCTCTAAGCATTAAGAATTAAAGATCTTCCAGATTTCACTGTCAAACCTCCCATGGGTGGAAACAAAGTTCTGCTTCCTCAGATGACAGCTCCTAATTACAACTTGCTCCTAAAATGTGATGGGCAAGGTTGACACATTCTGCAGCTCAGCACAAAGCTGGAGATCACCTTGACGTCTGGCCCACAGGCCTTGGAAAAAGTCCAGATGATGACCCAAGAGCACTACTGTGTGGCTGAGCACATACTGACTAAGCTGATCTCTATGTTTTAGAGCTATTTGTGAAGTATAAAGAGGAATCAAATGTTATTATGTTTAGGCACACAGAAGTTGCTATTTCCTTCCCAGATTTTCCATTCCCTGCTGAAAATGTAGCATAGGGTGATTTGTGAAGCAGGATGAGTCTACACTTCAGTTGGATCTTTAAGGGTATTTCCAGGTCCAGTAACGTGGTTTTTGGTTATTGGGTTTTTTTTTTTGAGCTCAGAGCCCTAACTTTAAGACAGTTTTAACTCCGAGTAAAGTCATGCAAAGGCAGCAGTTCCCAAAGATGCAGAGCATACAGCCCCTCTTTTGAAGAGTGTGGCAGGATTTCTGCTGTAGGGCCTGAACTTGGAGGAAACTGGATGTGTGGTTGGGACTTTCCTGGTGAAGTGTTTAAAAAGAGTAATAAGAGGGTCAGGAGGATATTAAACACAATTGAAGAAAAGATAACTTTAAGACTAGGTAACAGCCCAAAACTCAGGGCTGAACCTGTATGAGTAACAGGGCCTCTCACCAAACACGGGAGTTGAAAGGAATATGAGAAGACATCTTGAAAACTGGGCACCAAAGAGCTAAGTTTATCTGAGGTGAAGGCTCTATGTCCTACCTTATAAGGTTAAATTGTCCTTATATTTTAGTGTTGGATTTACATTCCCTTCACACCGGAGGGAATCCACTGCAGTTCAGTGTCTTAGATCTAAGTAACACAGTCACTGCAGGGAAACTGAGTCGCATACAGAGAAAAACTGAAGAACCCACTTCAGTTGATGTTCAAACCAGGAAGCTACTACAATTTTATCAATGGCTTAGACAGAAATCATAGTCTAGCTGGTTAGTTGCTCAGTTTATAATTAATTATAATGCATATCATCAATCTCACACCCCTGAGAACACCACAAGATCTCTGTGACTCAGTAAAGTTTCTCTCGCCACTTACTGCATCAAACAGCCATCACACACGCTCAGCACAACCGGAAATCCATAAGCCTACTGGTTTAGACTGAGGAGATCGTACACTGCAAAACACTTGAGGGTTTTTGACACAACAGATTATAATTTCTAAACCAAATAAGCCAAAACGGGTAGACTCTCTCAGTTCCCAGTGTCAAGCAGACTCCAGCACCAAGATTTACACAGCCCATTACCACAATGACTGGCAGATGCAAACTACTTCCTCATGAACCATCTCATAGCCTTCAGTAGATCATCACTGTAATATTTACAAAGGTCAAAATCATTATATCAGTTAATTATGGCCTCATGTCACTTTCTGTAAGAATCCATGTCACCTGGAGGGATGGGTCTTTTGATTTTCAAGCTCCAGAGACAGTCCTTACATCCTAGCGCAGCAACCTGCTTGGGATTTATGAGCACGTCACAGGTATTTAATGAGACTTGTAGTCTAAGCGAGAACTGCTCTTGTTCATAGAATCCTGAAGCACATCCAGTAAAGCTGATGGAGCTTGAGGCACCTTGAGAGAAACACTGAATGAATCAAAATAATCACCCTGCACTTTCTTTCCCGCTGCCTCAGCTCTGCTGGTGAATATAAGGTAGACATAGACTATTTTTTTCTGTTTCCTCAGTCTCACGGTGTATTCGGGCCAGGCAGTCAAGACTCACTGATAGGCATCTTTAGGCTTTTTAAAACATACAGATCAAGTTAATAAACAGCATTTCAAAGTCACATGAGTTAGAGTTATACATTTACGCAGCCTCGATTCTAATGTATTTGCCGTTTGGCACCTGACAGACATAATATTCTCGAATATTTTTGAGTTTTCCCTAAAATATGTGTGTGTTTATACACACACACACACACACACATATATATAACATTAGAATTAAATGCTTATCTAGTTTCTACAGGAAGTTCTCTGCTTTAAAAACCAGATAGCCACAAGCTCCTGCAAAAGGAAATGAGGCGAGAAGGAAAGAAAGTTGTGTTTGACACTCTCATTTACAACCAAAAGGAGCAGTGGCTTTCCCACTTTCAAAGATCTATGCTGCTGCTACAGAACCTTATCCATATTTACTCTGTATTTAACACAAGCTTTTACTCAGAGGTAAAGATTCATTTAATTTTCACAAATGTTTGTGTGTACAGCATGTGCCTCTGCAGTCTTTTACAATCTAAACCAGAATACTTTGGTGTCTAATTCTCCCTTCACAGCAGGAGTGGTTCTGCTGTTTAGCAGATCTTTTTCAAGTTTAGATTTATAAATGCAATTGATCTACAAAGCCTTTTTTGCATCAAACAACTTTTTTGAGCTGTATATAGTGCTGCTGCTGATTGGTACACCCTTCTTACACTACCCTCTGCTGTTGGTGAAGTTGGGGTCATGCTAGCAAGGGACAACCACCTGGAAAGAGGCAAGAGGCAGCAGGCTCACTGTATAAAGCACTGTCTTGTACTTCTCCCTCTTTGTAAACATAACCAGCCAGCCACAGCCAGTCAGGCTTCTGGGATAGGAAACGCTTCAGTGGCACCCACTGTGGTTGTTCTTCAGAGTGAAGTACAAAGCTAATTTAACCCATCACTCCTAAAGGCATCCAACTTCTTTATGTTTTTATTTATCTGGGTTTTAATTCTTCAGATTGAAGAATTGAATTCAGATTGAGTTCTTTTAATTCTTCAGATTGATCCAGAAAAAAAACCAAACCAAAACACAACAAAACAGTTTTGCTACCATTTCCCCTCTTTTCTTTCTTATTTCTCCAATTTACAATTTTTGTGATTTTGTTTCACTAAAGAAAATAACTGCTATGTGATCTCTAGGGCTGTGTGGCCATGTCAATGGCACTGGCACTGAGCGCTTTGACTTCCCTGCTCCATGACATACTGTACACTACAGGGTAGGAAACAAAACCATTCAGAAACTTGTCTTGTAAGCATGCCTTTCATCAGTGAATACTGAAAGTGATGCTAACAAGTACTTATGGCTTCCCTCCCATTAATTGACATGGTAATAGATGCTTCACACTGGAGTGACTTCCAGACTTTTTGAGTGTAGGTAGGCAGCAACGATGCAGCACTCTAACTTAAAAGATGAAATTAAACTGTCAGAAATACTATATCTATGCCAAAAGTAATACGGAAGCTCACTGACAGCAATCCTCATTGTTGCTTTTCTCACTTGCCCTCTGCCAATGAGGCTTTGTGAGTTAATAGCTGTCAAGTTTAACTTATTTGTAGAAAACAGTGTGGGCAAATTAGTTCCTAACTGTGTGCTAGTTTTCTTAGGATTAATGTGAAATCCAGAGCTACTAGAGGCATAGGTAGTATGAATGGAATAGACATGTGGTCCAGCAAAACCAGAAAGCAGTCTCAAGAGTTGGATCTTTTGGATCTTGTGACCCACACTTGAGTAAACTATAAATAGCCTGCTGAAACGGCCAAGGGAGGAGAGGTGCTGAGTTCTGTGCTACAACTGACAGAACTGCAAACACAGGAGTGACAGTGGAATACTTCGGGTAGCTTTACATCGCTATATAAATTTTGAGATTTCCTAAAATACTGCCATAATACAGACTTTTTATTTTCCATGTGGAATCAAATGCTAACAATTTAGCTATCAAATACTGAGTAACAATCACGTGTTGGGGATGCAGAAGAAACCCTTCCCCTCTCCAAAGGTCTTTCTCAGCACACCTCAGAGTTATACAGAAAAAGAGGAAATACCCAATTTTCGAGTCAGGTTCTATACTGCTGTTGAACTTGCTAAAGCTCAACGAACTCTGATTCACCAAATTAAAAGAAATACCAAAACTTCCTCTAATTACAACTTCCACAATTATCTTTTTTTTTTTTTTTGTGTTTTGAGCCAAATCCTTGTTCATACAGCTTTCACACACAATCACAGAGAACATCAGGAATTGGAAGGGACCTCAAAAGATCCTCTAGTCCAACCCCCCTGCCTGTGCAGTATCACCTAGATTAGACCACACAGGAACATGTCCAGGTGGGTTTTGAATGTCTCCAGAGAAGGAGACTCCACAACCTCTCTGGGCAGCCTGTTCCAGTGCTTTGTCACCCTCACAGGGAAAAAGTTTTTCCTTAGATTTACATGGAGCTTCCTATGTTCCAGCTTGGACCCATCACCCCTTGTCCTGTCACTGGCCATCACCAGTGGTAAGAGCCTGGCTCCATCCTCCTGACACTTGCCCTTGGTATATTCATATACATGAATGAGGTCACCCCTCAGTCTCCTCTTATCCAAGTTAAAGAGACCCAGCTCCCTCTGCCTTTCTGACTGGAAGATGTTCCACTCCATCATCTTGGTGGCCCTGCACTGGACTCTTTCGAGGAGTTCTGTGTCCTTCTTGAACTGAGGGGCCCAGAACTGGACACAATATTCCAGGCACAGTCTCACCAGGGCAGAATAGAGGGGGAGAAGGAACTCTCTTGACCTACTAACCACTCCCCTTCTAATAAACCCCAGGATGCCATTGGCCTTCTTGGCCATGAAGGCACACTGGTGGCTAACAGTCACCCTGCTATCCACCAGGACCCCCAGGTCCCTCTCACCTATGCTGCTCTCCAACAGGCTGGTCCCCAACATGTACTGGTATCTGTGTGAGAAGTTTTGGGTTGTCAAAAGAAACAGATAAGTCTCTAATAAGTGTTGACATCAGAGGAGCCACACAATCCATCCTCAGATGCCATGCCCAGCAGGAGATTGCTTTCCCCTGTGGGAGGCTCTGAGAGTTGAGTCCAGTGCAGTTTGGGCACTTCACGATCTTGCTTTTGGTTGAAAAGTCAGAGAATCACTCTATTGCATATATTATGTACACTGGCCTGGCCTTTTACTTTCTGTGATTACATCCAGTACAAGTTAAGTGGTCATTTACACCATCCTTTCCTTCCAGAACAAACTTTCCCATCTACATTCCAAACAGAAAGATCACCAGCATGGCTTCAAACTACTGTTTCTTGGAACAGGCTTTCTCAGGGGACAGGACTATGTAAATACCTGTTTTTTTCCTTCCCTGTTTCGATTAGTACTCAGAAGAGGTGCTGTGTCTGCCGGCTCCCATCTGCTGTAACTCTACCCTGCAATTAGTGGTAGCTTCATTCTTCTGTTGCTTCCACAAATTGAGGCATGCTAAAGCAATCTGGAAATCTAAGAGATCAAAACTATTCAAAATGATCTCTCCTCACATTAGGATAAAAATTTAGGCACTCCACTGCATGGTGCAAACCCACATTGTCCAAGGACGAAGGAAAGAGATGCTCTGTGCAAACTGATTCATTTTATCTGCAAAAAGTGTTAGGTTTTTGAGGGGAAAAAAACAAAGTACAATGCCAGGTGAGGGAAATGAGATGATGACTGGATCTTCCTAACTCAATGGAAGAACAAACAGTAAGCTGAGACCAAACTTTGTTAGCTTTTCAGTCCTGCGGTCTGATCGAGGCTGCAGCAGCCAATGACTGCAGAGAGATGACCATTTGACCACTGTCTCCTACAGGCCATGTGCTAGCTGGTCATGAGCTAGGAAACAGCATGTTCTCAACAACATGAATGACTCCTCGCACCTGAAAATAGGCGCTCATGAATTTTCAGGCATATAGTGAGGTGTGCCAGCTGGAAGGCCTTTCTGCCCAGCAGGAGATGTTTTACTTCAGCAATACCCTTATTACTTACTTCAGTTTACTTCAGCAACAGAAAAATAGTGCCACTGCAATGTAAATTAATATACGCCAAACAGAAGTCCTAAAAATAACACCAAGAATAAAGCATGCTGGAAAACTCCAAAGCCATGTTCTCCTGCTTCAACACTTTATAGGGAACATTCTCTGTGAATGCTTTTTTAAAGCATTCATTACAGAAAGACAGAATTATGGAGGGTGCCAGAGACCTATTTGTGCACTCATATATACTGTAAGACAGCAGAATGCAAAAAATGTCAAGAAAAGTAATTAACAGTAAAGTGGCACAGAAATAGAGACTGCAACCACTGTCCCAATCCTTACCTTTAAGAGTCGCCTTCTTAAGTACCTTCATGGCATAAAGCTGACCTGCATCAGATCCTTTTATCTTCCTCACTAGAAATACCTGTAAAAAACCAGATGTCTTGTGAAGGTGAGTACTGAACTTCCAGGCACAAGCCTTGTTGCATTTGAAAGAGGAATAGATACTACAGTTCAAGAATCACAGAATGGTTTGGGTTGGCAGGGACCTCAAAGACCATCTAGTGCCAACACCCTCCACTAGACCAGGTTGCCCAAAGCCCCATCCAGCCTGGCCTTGAACACTGCCAGGGAGGGGGCAGTCACAGCTTCTCTGGGCAACCTGTGCCAGGGCCTCACCACCCTCACAGGGAAGAAGATCTTCCTTGTATCTCATCTAAATCTCCCCTTCTTCAGCTTAAAGCCATTACCCCTTGTCCTGTCACTCCCTGCGCTTGGAAACAGCTCTCCTCCATCTTTCATTTTCAGGAAATCTAATGAAAATTATTAGCTGAAAGTACTTTGTATCTATTTCACCTGCAGTTGGTTGACCTAGCTCTGCAAGTCTTCATTTTTTTCTGGCCTTTACTGCATCACAAGGAAAATACATTTAACACTGCTACTTGTTCTTATACAGTTAAAGATGGGTGAATAGTCAGAATCACTGTTTAGCTAACAAGCTTTACATAAAAAAAAAAAAAACCAAAACAAATTTTATCTCATTTGTGCTTAGGAACTTGTAGTGTCGTAAAATTACTGACATTGATTAAATTGAGGAGAAAAATAGTTTGGTGTAATTTGTGCCACAGGTCATGAAGTGTGTCTTGTCAAAGATGTAGCTGAAGCAAAAAGTTCATACAGCTGAAAATCTGTTAATGCATACTCAACAAAAAGTGAGACTACTTTGATTAACAAATAGGTTATTATAATAAAATTATTTCCCTCTTATAGTCTCCTATGCTACATCTTCTGACAGTGTAAATTTGAAATTAAAACAAAATTGTAGCTAAAATAGTTGGGGTTTTATTTGGTTTTACTCCATGCAGCTATTTCTTATCTGCCCTTGAGTGAATCTGAGCACTGGAGCAGCAGTGAACAAAGGAATCATAGAATCACTTGTGTTGGATGAGATCCAAGATTCAAGATCACTGAGTCCAACCACAGCCCAACCCTACCTAGTCTACCTCTAGATTATGTCCTCAAGCACAGCATCTACACACCTTTTAAATACCTCCAGGGATGGTGACTCCACCACTTTCCCTGGGCAGCCTGTTCTAATGCCTGACAACTCTTTTAGTAAAGAAATTTTTCCTGATATCTCACCTAAATTTCCCCTGTTGCAATTTAAAACCATTTCCTCTCATCCTATCGCTTGTTACCTGAGACAATGAGCAATGTAGTTTGGTCTTCATAAGACTTTCAGTGTCCTAATAAACTGAATTTATAAATAAATAAATATTATTGAAAATAAATTAAGCAACTCTTTTAGCTCTTTCCCAGGACTTGGTCTGACCGCTCAGGTCAGAAATACAAGACAAAAGTCTCTCATTTTTATTTCAGCACTTGTGTTACTGGACAGAAGCAGAAGTAAGGTGAAATGAAGAGATAAACAAACCCACACACATACCATATACTTATATAAATTAACAAAGGCTAGGTAAAATTCTTTAATTAATATCTAGTTGGATTACAAAAATCTGTGGTGATTATTTTATTCATTGCATGAAGCTTTATTTTCTCCACACAAATATAAAAAAGCCAAAAAGAGGAAATGGGGAAGTCTATTTCTAGCAGATTAGTCACAAGCTGCAAAACTCTTCCTCCTGAAAACGTATCTATAAACAGATTATGACTTTCACAAACATCCTTCGAGGAAAGGTTTGTGGAGAGGGAGAAAACCTTTAGCAACCAGGT